>JACXGJ010000462.1:0-59602 GCA_016801105.1 Esox niger
GTTCCTGCCTAGGCCCAGTGTTACAGTAAGCTTTAAAGGACTCGGCCATGCTTAAACCATTAACCCTGCTGACCTCAACCTGTCAGTCAACACAGACACAGCATCCTCCCTTTTCCAACAGGATGTTTACACCTCAGGAACAACATTCAAATACACAAGACATGGTCTCACACACACACACACACACACACACACACACGTCCAATCAGTCTGTATAACACACCCACACTGACTGGTGTCTGGGAAGTGATGTGGGTCTCTCTGCATGCCTCTGTTGTCGTGCAATCAAATGGGGAATGGAGATTGAGGGACAGAGCACAGGCTCAGCAGCACATAGTGAATTCTGTCACATCCGTTAGCCGTGATGAGGAATATCTTTTATCCTGCACTGAAGATGGAGCGATGCGCTGCCTCCCCAGGGGCCCTGTTACTCATAACCGCAATACTTTCAAACAAGGCCCATGGACTCCCTTCTAAATTAGTGTACTACCGAAGGGATAGGTTGCTATTTGGGATACAGGTATGAAAATCCACACAATGCCTGCAAGACAATGGAACATTTAGGACTCACAGGGACAAAGGGACTACCGAAACCAAGTGTGCATATGTATAGTGCACTACCTTTGATCAGGGCCCTACATGTGCCCTGACCAAATGTAGTGCACTAAAAAACCTAGAAATGATTGCCATGTGATGCTTCTGGATTCTGTGAAGAGAAGACAGAGGTAATCCTATGACTCCACACCAGTAAGGAGTCAGGCAGCTTGTCCCTTAACTGGAGATGAACAGCAGATGAAGTAATGGCCTGTAGGCTCTCGACATGCCCACGGCACGGGGATAAGCATTAATTTACACAGGAATAGGTTCCAATTCCTCTAATGAATACTCAGGATGGAAGACACTTCCCAAGTACTAATTACCTTGTCGTATGGAAGGATTCATGGGGAGCTGAGTAGGGCTTAGGTTGTGCTGTGTGTACTTTATATCAACACGCCAAAACCAAGTAAACAGTAAGGCTGCAACTCAAAGTGCCCTGTTATCCAATTACTGCACTACTTCTAAGTCTATGTTGTGTACTACATTAGGGATAGGGTGGCATTGGCCCTCAGCCTCAACTGATTATTCACTCCTTCAAATCAATAGGAAACCTGAGAAATGGATGAGAATAAACTCCCCACACATTTCCTGACAGCAGAAGGAGGAAATGTCCTTTCATTAGTGCTAACCCGGTCTGCTCAAGGCTATCTCAAGGGGTTCTGGCCCTCTGTGCCAATCGCTCTCCATACCCACTGACTAACCGTCACTAGAAATTATTCCTGCTGGCACACTTGGGTGAGACACTGCGCCCTACTGCCCAAATGGCACCCTGTTCCCTAGGTAACGCTCTACCTTTGACCATGGGATCTCGTTGTCATTTGGGAAGCAGCCAGTAGCCCAGCTGTATTGAAAACAAAGACTCAGACAATGGTGGAACTGTTCAACAGATATTAGGCTACTGTCCCTGAGTCTTTATCATGAGGAACAATGGCAAGTGGGTCAGAGGAGTGTGTTTACTGTGCCAGGGAACAATGGCACGTTTGGGGTTAGGGCACGGCGCAACCAGACACAAACCCCGCACACTCACTCACCTAGACGTGGGAAAGGAAGTCAAAGGGTGTTAGTTCAGGGTACAACCATTGTAGAGGAAGGAAAGGCACAAGCAAATATCCAAATCCAACCACTTATCCTTGGAATCCCTTTCCCTAGCCATTTCACAACACTAAGCTGAGAAAAGAGCGTGAGGGTTCTGGATGCGACTCAACTGCAATTAGAAGCAGGATAATCTCCTGATCCAATGAGTGTGTCCCAAACGGCACCCTATTCCTTGGTTAATGCACTACTTTTGGGAATAGGTTGCCATTAGAGCCATAACTGAGAAGCTAATGCTCGAATGAAACGTGATGCCTTCATTACAGGAGCTGTAATTACACAGTGTTCAAATCCAATTACAGTCTTTCACTCAGAGCATGTATTTCCCCAGCACCTCATAATGTAATTTTATTAATTGGGTTTAATTCAGAAATGTTTGAGGTGATTACAGATCTTGCATCTTCTCTGACAGAGGACATGGTCCACCTTTGCAGTCTATATCAGGTGTAAACAACCTTTTTGAGAATGTTTTAGTTAGAAAAATTAAACATGCTGCAGGGAACTCAATATTAGATTTTTGCTTTCTTCTAGTCAAATGTTATCCCCTGTACAAACCTTTCCCCAGGTTCTTAGTGTATGACATGATACTGAACTCAAAACAAAGAGGACCCTATTCAATTTGTTAAATTAAATAAAAATAAGTGAAGTCATATGTAAAATAAGTGAAATCACAGACATTACCAATGGCGTGATCAACAATGTTTGGTGTTTAATGTAGTAGTTTCAAATGTCTGTTTCAAATTGAAAACAAAGCTAGCCTGAGGTTAGACAAATCCACCCACCCACTCAACCTCTGTATTCTCTGTGTGTGTACGTGTGTGTGTGTTTGTGTGTGTTTGTGTGAGTGTGTGTGTGTATGTGTGTGTGTGGTCAGACTTTGCAGAGGATTGGCAAGGAAATCTTTCATTTGCATACTAGCTTCCTGACCTTAATGGCCAACATGGAAAAGCATGAATCGATGCAGCAATACAGCGAAAAACACAGCAGACCCCCCCCCCCCACACACACACACACACACACACACACACACACACACACACAAAGGACTAATAGAAAGCAGAGCGCTATTAAATCCTCTGCCTTACAGACATCAATAAAAGTTATAGGCCAGAGCAATCCGTCTTGGCCATTATAGATGATCTTCATCAGGCACTGGAGCTCTACAGAGGACAATATCTGCCATCAGTGGCTATTGTTTGATCTGGTCAACTCACTAGGATGCATTCAACTTAGAATGTATGAAAGCAGCAGACCTCTGAGGCTTTCTCTGATGGTAAACTGTTATGGGCTGGGCTTATGAATGAGTGCATGTAGCATCGCATGGCTGTTTCACAATAACTACGTCCTGAAACGTATTTCCTACGCAGTGAACTACCTGAACATTGTTACTACATTGTGCATTGCTACATGGAAAGGTGGAGCGATAATGAATTTAAAAAAATCCCAATCCTGGTCCTTAAGACCCAAAGGGGTACACGTTTCTGTTTTTGCCCAATCACTCACACACCTCGATTCAAACTAAAGATTTGGAGATGGGTTGATTTAATCAATCAAATGTGTAAGTGCTAGGACAAGATTTGAAACAGGTGTGTGAATGCTAGGGTAAAAACAAAAACATGCTCCATTTTGGATCCCAAGGGCCAGGATGGGAAAACACTGGTCAAGAGCATTGGGCCAGTAAACAAAGGACGCTGGTTCTAATTCCCATGCTGACAGGTTAAAAACATATATATATATATATATACACAGAAAATCCGTTCATGTACCCTTGAACCATAATTGCACCTAGTGGCTCTGCATAAGTACATCCACTTGAGACAAATATGTACAATTTAAATAAGGACCGCATTTTTTAGGCCATTTCTGTAGCTTACATGAGCTGTACTATTGATAAGTGAATAGGAGATCCTACTGTGTTTGTACGTGTGTGCTTCGTAGCACATCTTTTCTCTTCTCTGGCATGTGTGTGAGCAAGTTTCAGAGTATGCGTGACAGTGTGCGATGATATGCTGGATATTCACTTGACCCGTCTGCAGTGACTTGTGACCCATAAAATGGCTGGCTCAGACAGGTCCTGCTATTTCGGGGTGTGTGTGTGTTGCGTCCAAAGCACACATGGGGCAGCTATCGGCCATTCGCAAGACACTTGGTCACACCACTTCACTGGGTCTGTAACAGCCGTCTAACAACAGCCTAGGCCTTAGACTCAGTGGCAAGTAACCATTAGTCTGAACCACGGCCTGATAAATCACAAGCAATCATACGTGAGGAAGTGCTTTTGATGACACCGTGAGATCAGCCTACAGCAAGAAAAAACGTCTTTTGAGGAAACGAGGTAGCAGTCAACCAAGCCATGTGGAAAAAGAATCATCATCAATGTGGGCAAGACCCAGACACTGATTCACCAAACAGAAGGACACGGACACACGCTCCAGCAGGATGAAGCTGGGTGAAAGCTCCTGAGGGGGAATGTTGTGTCATTCTGGGCTACTGCTCATTTCGCACCCTCTGCTCTGATGTGTCACACTGGAAAATGGAGGTAAGCCGGCATCCCAAGCAATACGGGACATGGCTGTGATTCCTATGTAGGAATCAGGGTGTCATTGGAATGTACACCTAAACATGCCCTGGCTGTGTGTTTAGTGCAGTCAAACACAGCCAGACTAGCTCCCCAAGAGAGCAACTCCCTTAGCTATAACTAAATTAGTGTCAGGAGAGTTCTGCTGTTCCCACCCTGGACACCTTCCACTGTGCAGTGTCGGGCAAACTAACAGTAATATAATTATGCTTTCAACAAAGTGTTTATGCTGTAAAATGTACTCCAAACAAAAACGTATTTCACAGCGAACCACTCAGTTTACACTGTTAATGTCCACTTACAACTTTTGCAAAACAGATTTACTGTAATATCTGACAAACGTTTTTATTCAATACATTTTTCCAATTGGTAATTCTTTGTAATTTATTAATTTATAATTTAACCTTTTCTTTTCCTAACCTTAACCCTAAACTTAAACTCAGTACAGTAATACCTAAACCAAACCTTAACCTTTTTTTACTACAACCCAAACCGTAACCCTAATCTTAACCCCAGTACTGTGAAAACTAATCTTAACCCTGACCATACATTTATATCATATGTTTTTATAAGTTTGGTAGCTTTTAACATACAATAAAATATAGCAAATTTCTAACAAATCCATTTTGGCATTGCAATGTAACTTAACATAACAATCACGCAAAATCATCCGTCCTCAGTTCCCAAGACCAGATTGGCTGATCCGTCATCATCGATTGTGTGTTCCGTGTCATCGCTTGAGTTGGAGATGAACAATAGTCTGGTTGACTAGAAAACAGGTAGTAGTATACGTTCGCCATTGCCGAAGTGCGAAACAGCGCTCAAGTTCACAAGCAACATTATTACATTCAAAATGTATTGACTAGACATTTCAACACTGTGTGGCAAGCGTGAATGTCTGGCTAAAAATGTTTAGGTTGATCCACACTCATTAGCAACAATAACATTAGAATAAAACATTTCGAAATATAGACTCTCCGGATCAATTTGACACCAAATCGCCCATGACACCAAACACAGAACAACGGACTCCGATGGTACAGCTGTATTAATGTCAAGCGTACACTCAGCCACCTCCATGTGATGAATGATCACTTCATCAATCCCTACAGCTTGTTCTGTTGCTGTCATGGTGCATGGCGCCATTGTGCCTCCCAACTGATAGACAGCAAAGAGGAGAGGCTGAGTTGTTGCTAAGAGACATGGCAAGCTTCAGAGCTAAGTGCTCACTGACTTGATTATTGGACAGACCCCACAAAAGGAGAGATAAAGGGGAGGGAGGGCCTCATACTCCCCAGGGAGGTGAACAGAAGAGGCCTGGCGATAAGAGCGCGTGTGAGAGCTGGGATCTAGGGGCATAGCTGGTCCAGACACTGACAGATGACTCGTAAACAAGAGACAGAGGTGAGGGGTTACGGGGACTGGAGGGGAGGAGGCAGCACGGAGACGACCAGGATCATTACGTCAGCCATCCAACAGGAGGACAGGGCCCGCCTCCCAAATGACCCCCCCATTCTCTATGCAGTGTACTACTGTACTGCTGAACATGGCTCTATGAGCATCCATGTGACCGCTGAATAAAGTAAAACCCTTCAAAGTGAACAGGCTGCCATTCGGGATGCACAGCACACGCAAAAGAGACATCGAATTTCAAAATGTTTATTTCACTAATTGTTTATTTTTTCCTAATTCCACTTGCTTCAGCAATGTAAATACATGTTTCCCATGCCAATGAAGCCCCTTTTATATTGAATAGTGTGATACAGAGAGAGAGAGCACAAGAAAAACAGAGGGAGCGAGACAGTCGGTTTCTTCGCTCCTCAGGGACAGTGAGCCTCGTACAGCCCAGCCCTCTCGTGTGTCCCCCTGACAGGACTGCTATCGACACTGGATTCTACGCCCTGCTGATGGATTGAATTATTTCGCGTCTCAGTTTTCTGAATTAGCTTAATGTGTCTCTGGCTGCCTGACTGGTGAGCGGAAACACACGGCGGACGCTCAGACACAACAGGGCCGGCGGGGGCTGTGGTTAGCGCATTAGCAGAGGACAGAGGAGACGGACAGGGCTGGAGATTGCTGTAATAAGGTACGTGAGGACATGGTGCGCAGGTCAGCCATTGTCATCGTCAGCATTATTCCCCTGTGTAGTGCACTATTTTTGATGAGATACCCAGTAAAAAGCGGTGTACTGAATAGGGTGACATTTGAAACGCACGCCGGGCCTTCTCCGAGTATTTTGAGTCATTATGTTTCTTTCATTATCGGGAGAACTCATTTAACTCACAGGAGATGTTGCGCGATTCCAAAAATATCTTTGTAGGGGTTGTCTGTCTTCCTATGAAACAGTGCGCCCCGGGCTGTGGACTTCATCAACTGATTGTGGAGGGAGCTTTTACAAAGGGCTTCTGTTCCACTGACCTTAACTAACAACAGGAAATCCAGTTCAACGCGCCAATGGACCGCACACAACGGCAATTCAGCAAGCGGACACATCCAGATATTAACACTGCTCTGGACAGTCTAGCAAGGGCCCTTAGCTCGAGCCTGGTAGTTACAGACATGGGGCCACAACACAAGCAGTGTGCTGATATCCAGTCAGTTCTGCCTTTCAAATTACAATGAATGGATACGGACAGAGTGGAACCTATCCTCGACCAGCGCTCCTGAAACACTTGATGCATACAGCCACAGGTCTGCAGAGGCCAGTCCTGGACGGTTTCAACGTCTGGATGTGATGTTAAGTAAGTAGCGGCCTGCGGAGGGGAGCGAGGATTTATGGAGGTGAGCCTCGCTCACGATACACTGGAGGCAATTCTTCAGTGGGAGGGGCCAGCTGGGAGGACAGGACTGCGATGGCCCGGGGGGGACAGGGCCACGCCTCCACCGACCCGCAGTGACTGGACCAGGCTAATCCAACAGGCAGACCCGATGTTGCAGCGGGGACACGTTGAGACAGAGGCCGTGCTGAAGGATGGTTCAGAGGCCTGTCTCTACTTAGCCCCTGCGGCAGCCGGCCACTCCAAAGCTTTCAGCACCACCACCTCCCCAGTGGGAGTCTCCACACGAAGAGGAACAGGCCGTCTGCCCCACACTGCGGTGACCTACAGCTGTCAGTGTGGGACTACTCCGCTTTTCAGCACCCCTGGCCCTGTTCCTCTCCCAGCCACAACAACACAGATCCGTGCACATGCACAGTTCTGTGTTGCATTTAAGGTAAATGCTACAGATATTCTTCAGCATTTACCTCAAGATGTGACTACAGGCCTGTATTTTGTTTCTGTAGAGTTTCACCGTAATGGAGAAAAAGCCAGTAGCCTGAAGCTAGCCAGTAGCCAGCCAGAAAACATCAAGGATGATTTGAATGTTTCATCACAGCCAGCGTTGGCGCACTGAACCCATCATGACGGCGCATTCCTCTAATAGCACGTAATGGTTCTGCTCATTCCCTTCAGAAGCAGACCGACTGTAAGACAACAAACGGTCACGTAAAACTCAGCAGGCACATCCCTGTTTCCATTTATTAGGAAATAAACACGCCACCGGAGCATCCACTGTGGTCCCGCTGTCCCTCCAGGCCACGTGGTCCTCGCGCGACACAAACTGCACAAGTCACACACCATGTCATTACTGGGGGATGATTAATCACTAATCAAAGGTATCACAGAATGTCACAACGTATCCTAGTGATGGGTGGAATACAGTTACTTATTATGGTATATCCAACCTTTTTGACAACATTGTTCCAGTATTGTTTTTGCGCTAGTTTGCTATGCCCGCACCAAAACATTAATACTTTTCTTTTCATGGCAGATCAAAACGACTTTTCTCTTGTCTTTCCCATGGTGCGAAATGTGTTGGGAGCACTAAATCAAAATAAATCTCGCTACAGTCCAGAATGTCGCTACAGGATGTGTTTTAATAAGAGCGCCTTTTGCAAACGTATTGGCCTGACTACAGAATCACTAAGGGACTATCAACCTATACATACAAAAATCCTCTTCTAGAAAAAAACCTGTTTAACATCCTGGTGTCGGTCCGTTACTCTTGTCTGTCAAGACCATTCCGGGTGCAACCCGTTCATTTCCCCTGCAGTGATCAGAGATGTCAGATGTCCTAGTGGGAAAGGCTGAAGGGCAATATGTAAGAGATACAAGATAGAAATAGGGCAGCTTTTACTCTAACTGGCTGCACGGTCAATTGCACTCAATTGGATTCAACTGGAAAGAAAAACATTGTATTTTCCATAATAATGGAAAGAGGTATGATACAGTGGAATGTAGAGCTCTTAATTATCTTGCATGTTTGTAGTATAATAAATGGATGGTGTTGGTATTGCAGCTGGGGTATCTACTGCTTCAACCCCAGAGGCATAAAGTCTTCTCCACAACTGATCCTAGATGTGTTTCAGCCAGCCAAGAATTCCAAAGCATTCCACATCAAGTACAAGAATTAACAACCATAACGACATGGTTGGAATGATAGCCATGATTAATAAGCCCACATAACTGGTTGACTATCTCAACTATTCAGATATGCCTAATAAAAAATCTAATTAAAAGACGGGTGTTTTTTTATTTCAGAATGACGCACATTCGCCTCTTGCTCTGAATAGGTGGCGGGAAATAGATGAGTGACGGAGGGGAGGTTGTGTTGGAGCTGACTAATAAATATTCCCTCCAAACTTCTGTAAGTTCACCAGTGTTCAAGACAAAATCTCAGTGCAGATGAAATCTCTGAGATCAAATACGGTTTTCCCGAACTCCAAACTTGAGCGAAAGCAAACAGCGGCGGCAAGATTTGATTTCAGCCTCAGACGGCTCCCTCCCCTGCACTGACACTTTATGAGTCATAAAGCCCAAGAGCAGACAGGAATCAGAGCATACTTCCTGAACAGTGAGAGTGTAATAGGTATAAATCAGGAGTTCATTTCACACCCATACACAAACCTATGGAGAATGCTGAGAAGGGTGAAGTGATTCAGCAGGCAATTGGTTGTCAGACCGACCTAACCCTCTGACCTCACTGCCTGGTGTGTATAAAGACTGACAGGTGAGTATCACGCCCCCTTTCCCTGGCATGTTTATATGTGGGAGGAGTAGAATGGTATTCGTGCTGACTTCTCAAACTGAGACAGACCTTACACTGTTCGACAAAATAGAACTCTTCAAAAGATGTTGCTGTTGTGCTGTCATTTTATAATAAAGCATGATAGACCATCCCCACTCAAGCGGTCTGACATCACAGCAAGGGGTTTTCTCTGAGAGAGCAGTCATGAGCCCTGGTGTCACTCTGCAGCAGAGAGAGAGGAGCAGCGGCCCGCTGGGAAAAGACAGAAAAACGAGAGAGAGAGCAAGAAAGTTAATGAAGTAAGATCTAAGCATGGGATGGCAGACGGCAGTCAGGTTTATTCCAAAGACATGTTAGGCTTTTCGGCAAGAACAAGCCAAATAGATTGAAAAACAACACCGATCTTATTCACAATCAAGCCCCAGCTATTAAAACAATGTCTGTTTCAATTCTTATATGCAATTACATAGTGTTGTGCAGTGAAGAGTTCATCAGATAATATGTCCAGTGTGGAATGCAGTAAGCAGCTAAGTGTAGGGTTGGGCTGTATCCAGATGTTCATATTAACATCCCAGTCCTTTGAAACTTGGGTTATGACTAGCAGCACAGAATAAATGTGGAAGTTGAATACCTAAAAGTCAAGGTGCAGGTGAGGCTGGACACATAGGGCAGAGCGAGAGGGTATCGTCCTTTTTTATTTTACTTCAACAAACAAAAACAACAAAAGCAGCCACATACCTTAAAGCTAAGTTAACTGCAATTCTACAAATTTTTAAATAAAGCTAAAAGAAAATGCATGCATTTTTAACATTCTATGAATTATTGGGCTTTATAATGTTTGAATGCTCAAACATTTTCAAAATCAATGGGAATTGGCTTTTTCAGACTGAATTCAAGTGTTTAATAAACACAACAGAAAGTTAAGTCCTTGCTCTACTTTTTTTTTATCCATTTACGTAGCTAACAATGTTAAACTATATTCAGTGGACTTACCAGCTTCCCAAACAAGTGACCGGCTTTACTATTATGGGCAACAATGATAAGCCTTGTTGCACAGAATAGTTACGAAAATTGATTTGACAGGTGAAATGGAGTTTGCGATCACCTCAGTCCAATGATGTCATTGGTTTTATTTTCAAAGAATTGCAGAAATTCAGTGCACCTTATTTAAAATGTAGCTACAAATATGGTAAAAGTTAATGGGGGAAAATTCAGTTGTACGCGGTACACAGCAGAAATCTAGCAGGTAATACTATTGAGCCCTCTCAATGGATCTAAAACTGACTGTACTTTCCTGTGCTGTGGAACACTGGAAATAAGGTGTCATAAACCGTCGGTTAGACTGTTATGTTAGCAATAAGGCAATTTGACAGTTTGTCTGCTGACAACCCTTTGTATTCTCATTTTGAATAACGGTTTCTGTTTTGCATACAGTTCAAGGAAATGATAATGGGTGGACAGTATTGAAAGAACCATCTGGGTAAAACAGTTGTCTCCAACTGAAAGCAAGGGGAAGGTATGAATGAAATATGAGTGAATACATCCCTCATTTCAGTGTGGTTCTCAGGAGTGTGATACGTTTATGCTTTATAGTCATCTCCCACAGAAAATCTGTCCTATTTCTGTAGAGCTCTCATCAAGCGATCGTCTTGAATTCCTGTCAGTTGTCACGTTTGGATGTATATATATATGGCATGGAGAAATGGCAGGTGAGACCTGGGGTTCAAAATCTGGATCTTAGCAACAGCTGCCACAGTAACACCCTCACCCTAATCATATTCGGAAGAGGTACATTTTTTAGCAGCAGGAGAATGAATGTGGATTAATGTTTCTGTTCACACAACAACATTTTTCACAGTGTGACAGATTGAGGGTCAGAAAAGCCCATTTGTCTCCTTTGCTGAAGCTCTGTTCCAAGCAAATGTTTTACTGAAGGTCTTACAGCATAAACCTGGAAAAAGACAGCTTACAGGAATAAGCGTTTCTGCAGGAATACATTGAAGAACAAGTACATTTCATTTGAAGCTGTTTGTGTTCAGGCAACATTTCAAAATACAAAATCTGTATCAGTGTTAAAAAAAAATGTTTTCCCTCTACCTTATATCATTCCATGATGGCCAGCTGCAAATATAGTCAACATTTCCTTTACTCAAACCATAACCCCATATTTCCATGGAAAACAGACCCTATAGATACTATATGCTGCATTTCTAGACTGGTACCACACATCACCACCAAAGCTTGGGTTCGAACCCATTTTTCTGGCTAGATACTCCCAACTCCTGGTCTGTGTTTGCTCAGCTGTAGTAGATCTGTTTAAAAAAATCTCCATCTTATCCAGTCTAAACACACATTTCAATGAGCAACCGATTAAGCAACTGATTTAAATCAAAAAGGTAAGAGCCCTTGTATGGCCACTCCGCTGAGACCCGCTGGTCTGGCATGTCTGTCGGTTGCAGCACCAGTAAGTCTGGTCTGGTCAGCGGGGATTCATTGAGACTAGGCTAGCTGAGCTCACCGTCTCTAATGACTTCCCTGATATTGACCGGTGAAGTAATCATGTAGTCAATGCTGAGCTCTAACTGGCTGCTGTAAACAGCGGTTAATGTTATTGCATGCGTCTGTAGAATATGCTGTACCACACGTGCATCGTGCTCTATGCCTTGACGGGTGTATTTCAAAGCCACTGAGCAAAGTAATTTGAGGTGCGTAATTTTAAAAGCGTTTTAAACAGAAAGATATCATTTCAACCAAAAGACACATTTTTGACTTTCTGCGGGTTGGAAAGTGTGTATGGCACCATGACACATTTTACATGCCGAAGTCTACTTAAAAGAGGGACGCACGCTGGCAGTCTCAATACCAAGGCAGTCATATCGAGCGCATAGTTGGCGTTGTTATACCTTAAGTACAATTGGGCATGTGTCTAACTGTCTGGACAGACAAAAAGACAGACAGCTGCTGTGAAGCCTACACCACCAGCATTTAAAACTGGTCCAAAGCTTGTGTCCCTTGCCGTCCACTGCACACTATGACATCATCACTTCTCAGCTGCTCAGTGAAGACAATGCATTGTGGAAACAGGGACAATTCCAGTCCAGTCAAGGCCTGCAGGCTGTGCCAATTCCTGTTAGCTGCTTGCTTCCCTACTCTAAACATCTGGAAAACAGCATGATTAGGGGGAGGGGCCGATGTTATGGCAGAGTACAATGTGCCTATGACCAGTATGGTGGGCAAGGAAACACGAACCAGGAGTTCATTAAAAACTACTGTCAACCTTACCACAGGCCAAGTAGACACCAGGTTTAAGTTGTAAAGTCTTCTTGTTGGGAGAATGGCCGAATCATTTGAATTATCCAGAGATCAAAATAAGCCATTTGTAGTTACATCCCATTTAAATGTCATGTTTGCAATAAGTGAAGTTTTGATTGTTTACACACATTTTTTTACTTTAGATTTTCTGAATTTAACACACAGGCTAAGTGTTGTGTAAGTTTAATACCTAAATACTTCGAGGCGTGAATATGAATGAATGTGAATCATTAGTTTGGTGTCAACATTTGTAGTTACTGTTGACAACATTACATGGATTAACATTCGTGAGCTTGCATGTATTATTACACAGTTTGGAAATATCTGTTGACTAGCTATTCACTTATACATGTATGAGGAACATTGATGTTGATGTATGCCATTTTTTAAATAAGCATTCAGACGATGGCAGGTGAGTCATTCTATTCCCCACACTTTAAGTGGCGGTAACTAGCACAACCCCCCTAAAAGACACGTCACACTGGACAGCAGGTATGGTGAGCCAAGCAAGTCTTTGGGTAATGAACCATCAACAGCACCCACTTGCTCTCTGGCTTCTGTCAGGTTTCAAAACCCCCTGCTACTATATGAGTACATCCTAAAGAGGCCAGGAACCTGAAACAGAAGGTGCGTGGATTCAGCAGGCCTGGTCCAGCAGTGGGAAAACAACATGAACATCATGTAACAAGGAGAGACAATAGGGACTATTTTAAATTAAACATGTTCACTAGGGCTGCTATCACCTACCTGAAACAAATGCACTGGCCCGTATGGCTCTCAGATGGTGCTGACTGGGTGCTATCAGCCACCATAAAAAGGCTTAGGCCATGACAGCACTGCAGAAATGTTCCCAAGTGGGTCTATTCCAGTCACAGGCAGGTTGGTGACACACAGCACCGGAAACCCTGAGGGTAATTTAAGGCAGCTTATGCTCTTCTATGCCTCTCCGGGCACAAAATGGAACACTGGTGCATTTTCATGAGCTGCCTGCACAGCAAACGGAAAGGTGCTAGCATTTCACGCCATCTTTCCTCCATCCCTCACTACTGTCCGAGGACATACCAGCCAGAGCCTGATGCTACTGTGTCAGTTTCACCGGCAGAGAGGACCAAATTCATCACCAGGGCTTCAGGGAGTGACATTCTCAGCCCACAGCCTAGCCATAAAACAGCGCACAAGTTACTAGCCCAGTGCTTTTTCGAGAAACCAATGGTCACACACAATCTCCGCACACATCATTTTCACAGAGCTGAAGTTGCTAGGCAGCGCACGCATTAAACATTTGAGAGGATTTTCTAAGTGGCCGTTATTACACGCAAGCATCAATCTTCCGTCATTCACCAGTCGTTCTCCGTTTTCTAACACTGTCGAAAGCAAATGTTTTGCATGCTGTCTCTACTCCATGCCATATTCCATCTCCTTAACAGCCCTGGGTAATAACGCAGGACAGTTGGGCGGAAGCCAGACACATATCCTCCCCCGTGCACTTCACACCTCCAAAACCCAACATTTCACAGAGACGATGGGAAGAAATCTAAATCAGACCATATCCACTTTGCAATTATGGGTGCATTCAGGAATGTAAACAAAATGCAACAGAAACAATCACAGAAGGAGAAGGCAAGGTATGTTGTACGGGGTAGTGATTAAACACCCACTCTCTCACTCTCCTGCTGCAGTTAAGAGTTGTAAAAATAAATTTTTGGGTTGCATTCTCTCAAAGTTCACATAGTGTACATTGCTGGATAATTGACTTAGAGTGAGAAACGTAATCCATTGTTTCCACTGCAATAACAATGAGCTTTTCCTTCTATTAAACACAAACAGCACACAGCTGAAGTTCATAAATCAAATCAACGCACAGATATTTACAAAGAACGGCCTTGTCTGTCAAAGAGCCTGATTAAGCAGAGTTTTATTCAAGTGCCGAGTGCAAAACAGCAAGGTTGGAAAGAAGCTATACTGGTGGAAAATGTGTGAGCAGAATATGAAAAAGAAACCCAAAGACTTTCCTTTTGTTTTCCTACATAGTATTTTCCATGTGATGCTTAAACACCATCCTTAAATAGCTGTGACAGAACACGTCCCTTACTCAGTTGCCCTGATTTAAACGAAAGGTTTTCACTTTCAAAAACATTGATACCTGATTATAGCCCCACTACTGTAATATTCCCTGTACCCTGCGTTGTTGGTGTCTGGCTCCCAATAACATCTAAGAAAGGAATTTGCCAATAAAAGTGCAATTCAACATTTTGGACATACTTGGTTGCTGGTATGTAATTAGGAATTGTTACAATTCTGTATTGCCATTCCAAACAGATTTCACTGCAATTCAATATTTTAAACATTGCTCATTCAACTGCCTGCTAAGAGAGCCATAGGAAAACCAGTTTTTATCAGTTATGGAAGTGAAACAAACATCTAATTTTAAAATAAGTAAAAAAGTTATGAAGGAAATATATCTGAGTATACAGTGCAAAATTCAGCAAACCAATTCTAGTGAGACAGTCAAAACAATACATCATCAAAGACGTAATCTTTTTTATGAAACTATATCAATACTTTCTAAAAGGCTTCGGTGATGTGTCTAAGTGTTAAAGCACAGAGTGCCTTCTGGATGCTGAGTCAGCAGATGAACAATGCAATGACTAGCTGGGTCCTGGCCAGAGCTGGGACGCACCACACAGCACAATGTACACGGCCTGAATTTGGGTTTCCACTTTCATACCTTGTCACACAACATTCATAGTTGATAACCGCCATGGTATCAGGGACCAGGGAAATGAGTGTTCCAGTGAACAATTCAGCAGTCATCCACAGAGGAAACTGCACTCCTCACAATAATGGATACGCAGCCCAGATTTTCTTCTCCTTGCAGCTAACCTGCTCTTAAAGGGGAATTTCACAAATTTCATCAACTAACATACTATATATGAACAAGTTTGCGGTATAATCCAGAAGTTTCAGCATTAATAGCAAACGTAAATACCACTCTGTAAATTTAAGCAAATGTTTGTTTTCTCAACCAAATTGGGCTATGAAAGACACCATAGTTCTACAAAATGTATTCTGTAGCCAGAATAACAGCAAAGTATCTAAATGTGCGTTTGTTTTAGCTGCTTAAACAACAATAAAAACACTTTCACTCGTGCACAATATACAGCAGACCGATTCCTATTTATCAAGCATTATTAGGCAAATAGTGCTTCCTCAAACGGAATATCAGTTAGCTTATATGTAAAAATAGCATGTGTCTCATGGTAAATATTGTTATGCCCAGATCTTTAGAGTTACTGTAGTTTTTAAACCACACAAAATAATCATTATGTTAATTCCCACAGCCACTATTGGTTTATCAATAAGCAAAGCACAAATCAATAGAATTAACTTCTGATAAAACTGTTTTGGTTCAAAAGACAAGCCATTGCATAAAGTGTTACCCAGTCTACTGGGAGGTTTTGGAATACCCACCATGGAAGACGAACTATGCCAAAGCAGGAAGTACCTCCCCCGAGTGTTTTTTTACAACTTTTACAACAATTAATATACAGTATATTTTCGGACAGGAACATTATTAAAAGGCACGCAATAGCTCTATCAAAAAGGCCAATCTCGATTACACACACACACACAACAAACATGGAAGATTTGTGAAATGAAATAGATCATGACATTTATTTTTTTAGACCTCACTCACCTTTTGAAACACGTTCTAACATAACAGAATATATTGTTTAGCGTGTAAAGTCCATTTCCTCACTCCTTCTGGCAAATGTGAAAGATCTTGCATCCTGGAAATATCTTAAAAATGATAGACACCAACTAAGGTTCCCCCGTGGAGAAATGTTCCTGAAATGACAGATATGGGCTTTTCACCCAGATACAGTAAATACTATTGACTCAGATATGTTAGGGCAACCCTGATTTGCTGGTTGTAAAAACAAATCCATATTGTGCTTTATTTTTTTGTCTCTCATAAATCTATCATTGAGATCCACACTGTAGACGTTGGTTAGTCTGGGGATAGAAAGACAACATGTATCCTTCTTTTATTTCAATGAGATCACTGGGCACCTGAAACGTATGCAGTAAAAGGGACCTGGGGAATGGGGATATTGAACTCAATCTGACTTGATTGGAGCTGCTGACATCTTTGAAGTCCCACTGTGTGCTCAGCAGGGCTCAGCTGAGTTGCCGGCAGTAATTCCCTGTATGAGCTGTCTAATCCCGCACAAGCCGGGAATTAAATGGCATTTGATTCTCATGTGCACAGCTCAGATCCAAGTAATAGAATAATAGGGGAAAATATACACACGTCCAGACTCCAGATACTGAATAAACAAAAATACTACTGCAGAAATGAAAAGGCCGATTGGGAGAAACTGTGCTTCAAAAGCCACTGGTCAACCTCTAAGACAATCAACGGTTGTTTTACTATCAGCGGGATGGAACCACATGTTAGCTTGCCAAGAGGCCGTTTCCCATAGCATTTCCCAAAGGAAACGCCATCCCCAATATTTTCTTCCTTTTTTAATTCCATTCATATGTATCGGTTTTCTTAGACGGAGCAGCTGGGCTACGCCTTGTAAGACTACGGCAAAAGTGGACATGGAGGAATGGAGTGGGCCTCCGGACCTGACGACTACAGAGGACATGTGCACACATCAGCTGCTGCCAGATCCTTAGGAGAGGCATGACAACCAGGTACTCACTGGCGCCAAACGGCTTACCAATTGACAACAGTTTGTCCTATAAACAGCTCCCATCGCCATTGTTTCTGATATGTTTTCATTTAGAATCGTATCATTCAAAAGAAGAGTCCTGTTAATAATTCATCTGGCATTAATTGTGGCGATGTACATACATCTGTTTCATCGTTTTGTAGCATAGCATGATTAGCATCCCATGTGCAGCTTTCACTATCAATACTTCAAACTAAAGCCGCTAGTCAGAGCTATAAGCCTGGCAGCCATCCTGCTATGACTGCTCAAAAGCGGAGTTAATTAAGTTGATTTCTCTATCACATTTACTTTTCACTCATCTGAAAAGCCATTGGTCGGGTTTTCCTTTTTGTTCTATTAATAAAATCCTCACAGGCCCCCATTTGCAGAGTCTGTTTCGCCAATCATGGTTTGACACAGTATTCCTTTTCCTTTCATGCAGTCAGCTTCTATCCACAATGACAGTGCAAGAATGACAAAAACTCCCAGGAGGAAATAAGCTCCAATTGCTGGTGAAAAGGAAGTAGACTACACTTTGACGAAGCGGTGCATGACTTTGTAAGCAAGGTCACTGGAGATGTAAATAACGTCAGTCAAGAAATTCATCATTACCAATACCCAAATTAAATAGATTCGGAAAATCTAAACCGACCACACAGTTGGCAGTGGTGAGAATTCTGCCGATCCACAGCCAGATGGCTATTACTGCACTGCACTGCTGGCAGAACTCCATTAGTGGTGAAGCAAATGGTATTGCTCTCTATCATCTCCAGAAGCAGCCATGGGGAAATGGGAGTCTTACGTCAAAGGCAAGACAGACTTTTCCAAGTTTTTCGGTCCACGCTACATGCGCCAAGCCCAGCCAGCCGTCTAAACCGCTGCAAGTGATGCCCACCGGACACCAAA
This sequence comes from Esox niger, assembly GCA_016801105.1. Lineage (NCBI taxonomy): Eukaryota > Metazoa > Chordata > Actinopteri > Esociformes > Esocidae > Esox > Esox niger. The sequence goes on from JACXGJ010000462.1 coordinate 18,274, forward strand.
CGGACTATGTAACGGCAGCCAGAGAAAATTCCAAAACCAAGTTAAAGGAACACATTTCTGACACTTAACTCAGGATATTTCCTTCACAAAAACCCTACATGTGAAGTTTCACCTTCTTGCAATATTTTGAAAGCACCCTTTTCCAGCACCATCATCACACTTTTCCGAGGAGCAGATTCCTGTGTGCTGCCTGACCAAATCCCATAAAATATAACTAGCACTTTAACACACTACAGTAGCACGAAGCCGGGTAAGTTTACTCTTCTTTCCCTGCACTGTTCTATGAAATGGAATGAATCCTATTGTGTGCACTTATGTTTAAGTTCTGATCGCAGGCATACATTCAATTCGAGGCATATTCGGTTAGGTTGTTAAGCCAGGTGGAGCACAATCGGTCACACAGTGATGGTGAATAAGGCATAAAGTGAGGCACAAAGTGAGATACTGGTAATTAGCCAACCATTGTTAAACATCCATCTCTTTTTCCATCATGTTAATAGAAAATCTTCTGGCTGTGAACTGTAAATTAGTAAACCATAAACACAGGTGGCATGAAATAGTGCTGACAAGTGCCAATGACTAACAGAAACTCAAGTGTTGCGTATAATTCAAAACGGAGGCCAGAAATCAAACACGAAGCGTCACTTAAATGGCAATGCGTCTGTGGATTTTGATTACATTTGGTTCAATAGCTTTTGCAGCCAAACGCGTCAGATGCTCCGTTTCCGTCGGTATTTGGGACTAGCAATTTTGTACCTATCGTCCAAGCGCAAAACACTTCTTCAATTAAAAAACAACAACCAAGTTTGATTAACAGCAGAGGTTAAACACGCATATGCATCCAAACTAAAATGAGCATAGGGCTTTGGTGCTTTTATCCCTTGAAAAGGCCAGAGGATGATGCTTGGAATGGAGTCAGGTTGGTTTTTACTACACAACACTTTCTTCACGTGGTTAGTTTATTCGAGCACTGCAGCTGCACAACTCGGGTGCCGACGCTCCCAGTGTGTTCATTAACCCAGCAGCTGTGTTAGACGCTGGGCAAACTCTACCATTACAGCACTCCTAAGCGTAGTAATAAATGAAGCAATCGGGCCCCTCCGCTCGGGCAGTGTGCGATCACCACTTTTCAACTTCTTCAGCAGAATTAGATGTGTGAAGGAGTCATTTCCCTCTCAAGAAGGAACATGGGCGGAATGCAATGGACTGGAATGAGGTACATTTTCCAAAGTGTACTTCTTCACACACTGTTCCAACGAGACCATATTCCACAAGTTGTGCGCAATTGTTAAATACCTAGTGTAACCCATTTTTTTATTCGTATTTTTTTTCTCCGCTTCCAATTCCAATTGTGTTGCCCGATTCACGATTATGGTCATGAGTTGCTGCATCAACTCCCAGCAGGTTTGGATGTTCTGGCCAGAACAGGTTCTGAGACCCAACTGCCTCAAGTCACTAGACTGCGTCGATATACAGCTACCATGTCCAACAACCTACTGTGGACATTGTTGAGCAGATTCTCACTGCTATCTACAAGACCAGGGAGCAGGCACAGTCTAAGGGCAGACAGCCACGACTGGTCAAGCACCTCCTCTGGCCCACTGATCTCAAAGACATATTTTCCTACTTAGGCAAAGTCTAAAGCCTTTTTTTTACAAATGCGATGAGCTGGTCTCTCCCTCGGCAAAGGGATTCACCAGATGTTTCTAGTAATCTCTTACAAATGGGTATTACTGGTCCAGTGAAGTGAACGTGTACCTTGTTAAGGACCCACTATAATCTTTGAGTGTGTTTAACCCTGTTTTCCAGCAGATCTAGATAGAACTCACCCCCAATTCTTAACTGCACACACAACCTCAAATCCTACTTAGGTTCATAATCTCCTGCGAGTCGGTCCATTTATGGGTCATGTGGGGTCTGTGCATACCTTAAAATGCATGTGAGTTGGAGAGATCCTATCACTGATAATTCTCAGGCCGAATCAACACCAAAACCAGAACCAAAGGTGGTATTCAGCCATGCAACCACAAGGAAAACAACTTTAACAGGCATGTATTATTGCTGAGTCTCCCTGTCTCCACTGGCTGTTTATATGTTTCATGTGGTGCTGAATAGAGCCAGGAGAATTCAGTCCATGCTACACGTTAATGAAACCCAAGCCAAAACCTCAGAAGAACATGTGAAGTCATCGACATGATGCCGTTTGCAACACTCACACAGACAGATTTAGCATCAGCAGCAGGGCCTACATTCACACACATACACACACACACACACACACACATACACACAGACACACACACACACACATACACACAGACACACACACACACACACACACACACCAAAGTAGTGGATCCCAGCATGTGTTGCTCACCACATCTACTACTGCCTCGTTTTTTACCGAACGCACAACGAAGGTCAGTGTGAAAGGTCAGTCTGTTAATAATGACATGTGTTCAGCTGGACTTCCGGGCGCGGCTTGGCCAGCTAGCCCCCATAAGTCATCAGCATGGCTGAGCCGCCCAAGGCATACAGCAGCAGACCAGTGGAGCTACAAACCTGAATGAGCCTGGGTCTGTGACTGTCTGGGTCATATAGCCTCATGCAGTTGGAAAGGAATGAGAAACTAAAGTGTAAACCATTGACAAATCTTTACCGAGAAACTAGTGCAGAGTTGAAATTGAAAGTAGCTCCGCATAAGCAGAGCCTGCATGACCAGGGAATTTGTGGGAAGAGAATGAAGAATTCAGTTTTCTTTACACTTCATGGTTTCTCATGTTTGAGGAAGATGTTGCGTTACCATTTGGTTACAACTGCCGATCAACACGTAATCAACATGTTTACACAGTTCACTCTCCTGCATTTCCATATGTTAGTGACACAGTCTGATGGTCTAACCCTGTAAGAGAAAATATGTTAGGGGAACACTTTAAGGCGCTTTTCTACATTGGTAGTAATGCTGTAATTACCACTGTAAAAGCAGAGACAGATCCCACATAGATACTGATGCCCTATGCCCTTACTACTACTACTATGTTGTCATTACAGCGGTGGTGGGTCTTGGGTGTGTTTTATTAGGGTGGGTCCTACACACACACACACAGCTGTGCCTGTTACAGTTATCAGTGACCTTCCAAAGATGTTAGAGGGAGAGATGGTTGCATTACAGGCATCACTTCCTGTGGAATTTCTCTGGGGAATCTCTTACATCCTTCTAACATCCTTTGCCCCTCCATTGTCCCTGTACCCACTACTGTGAAATATAGTGTGGGAAAAGCGTAAAAGTCACGCATCTTTCTTGGACGGCTGGCGTCTGGGTCTATTTTCCGTACGGGCTTTACCTGTGCTTTTTCTGTGCATGTGGACTTCAGACCAATCTAGTGGGAAATGTGTTGAACACAGCAAACTCTAAATTCCAAAAGATGCAGTTTCTTACTGGTTAGTTATGAACAGTTATTACCTGCTGGCCTCAAAAGGCATTTTAGTTTGGCCATCTCATAGAGCGAGTCTATCTGTAGCACTTTGGCTTGTGCTGTGGGACACATCCATGTGCACCAGACCTTATGCAATTTCTGTGATGGAGATGAATCATTAGAGAAAAACAAAGTAGTCATCAATAGATGCCTTCGACCAAGTAACTCTCCCACCTCCCAAACGAGTCTTTTCGAAACAAACAGCAAACACAGCAACTGATGCTGCACAGGGCGTCTTTAGCGCAGACGTCTAATGGGAGTCATGACAGACAGTGGAGCCTTGTAGTCGTCCAGTCCAGCCAGCTCTGGGCAGCGCCTCAATTGGACTCCTGTTACCAAAACAGTGCACTACTTTCGAACAGGGTCCACAGTGCTCTAGTCAAAAGTAGTGTACTAAGTATATAACAAATAGGGTGTGGTTTGGGACCCAGGCCAGCATAGACAGAGCACTTTACCAGGGTCTGGCATCTAGATTTAGTAGCGGGACAAGATCTGTCAGAGTGGATGGTGCATCTTATTTTATTTATTTATATATTAAGGAGTGGGGCATTGGCACTGCTTTTGTTGTTCACTGTTTGACTGGACAGAATGGAAAAGATGGGGAAAGGAGGGTGAAAAGGCAGTGGGCCAGATTTGAACCCACCGCGACTCGTACGCGCGCCTGGGTTAGCTGCCCAGACCACTAGACCAGTAGAGACCACTTTTGGGGGGCCAACAATGTCTGTTGTTGATCCCTCACCTAGAGGAATACAGCAAGTTGACTGGGGGAGAGCAGAGCAGGAGATGATGAAAAATGCATGAGGGCTCTCCAGTTCCAACACATGTGACCTTGTAGCTGTCGGTGAGTCGGGGCTGAGTGCTCAGAGAGGAGAGAGGTCACTGTCAAGGGAAAAAGCATGGCATATACCGAAGTACAGAAGGACAGGACCAGAAATGATGGTGAAGGGGCATTATTACGAAGTATTACCTCAAAAAAGACCATCTCATATCCATTATTATTTAGTCATTATATCAGGGCTAATACTCCCCTGATACTCCTGCAATGTTTCCACTGAGAGGCCAAGCAACAATACACTGAGACAAAGACCACTGCTGAGCAGTCAAACAACACCAACCAAGCCCTGGGTTTCCCTATGAGCATGCAGCAGGTTTCCCTATGAGCATGCATCAGTCCAATCCGAGACAAAGTCAAGAGGAATCCAAACCAAATGCAATGGTATCATCTGGCTGGCATGCGTTCCTTCCCCATGGACTGATCTGAAGTGGTGTTTGAGAGTTTAATCTTTCCATACACACACAAACACACCAGCAGGCTACTTCTGTCCCTGCTTCAGACTGCTCGCAGTGGCCCTTATCTTAGGCACCCACTTGGGACCCAGCCATCCCACTATCATCCTCCCATTACAGCAATGAGGGGCTAATTTGACTTTTTCCGAGGGCAGTGCTGTGCTTGACCCCCAGGTAATTGGTTTACCAGCGTCACCACAGCCATTACGTCAGTAACACTTTCACTGACTGGAGTCTGGCGATCCATGTGCAGAGAACAGGATTGGCACAACAGATCTACATTGGTTGGGGTATCTATTGACCACACACCGACGCCATCACCTGTCTAATTTCCAAACCTCTGTGGACAAGGCAGGGTATAACATTTAGCAAAATACCTAAACAAAACCTCTCCTCACCTCCTTGGCATGTGGGAAACTGAAGGACGGAAGTTGATTACAGATTTGGAAGGAATATGATGAACCATACAAATAGGTTAGTAACTGAAAGCCAATAAATTAATTGCAATTAATGGTATACTATTATTTTCATGACTGTTCAAACAATAATTTATAATAACTATAATTTTCAAACTAATATTTTGCGTTAAAAAATGAGGCCAATGCAAAGATTTTATGGCAACAGCTGGCACATTTTTTTAAGTAACCCCTGCTCTTTGAGGTTTACATTATAAGGTATGCTTTTCATCTTCAATGGAAAGCCTGTTACACTTCCTGACAGGAGTTTACAAAATGTTTGAGACTTCAGAGGGAAATAAAGTAATGGGCCAATCCGGTTGATTGGATGAAAAAATATGTTAGATTTGGTGGCATAAAAGGCATGAGCAGGTGGTCTAAACCGGCTGCTGGGATTACATCCCAAATATCAACCTATTCCTTATAGTACACAATTTTTTGACTAGACCCTCGTTGCCATGTGAGATGCTAAATGGAATGCTAATGTCTCCAGGTTGAATAAACCTACATCCCATAACCATAGCCAGTACATTAATTCAACAAAAACATAGCATTCACAGCACTTATTATGTTAGCATATATGATGTGAGTCTCTGTGACTGTAAGATTTGCATTGCTTTAGACATAATAAAACAACATTAAATGACAGATACATTTACTTCATAAAATTGTACAGTAGCTCATGTTTTAAATATGACAAAAATATCATTATATATGAAAACAAAAGTAAAGTCTCTACATCCCAACCCTAGTAAGTGTGCAGTCACCCAACCACTCCTGATAACCAGTAAAAACCTGTTCTGATGAATGAAAATGTACACTGTGGTTAATTTCTTTATCAAAAAAAGAAGCTTTGTCAATTTCTCTAAAAGCCTTTATTTTCCAGCAGCAGCACTGATGGGTTAGCTAATAGGATCTCCCTCCATTAACTTCTCAGGCTTAACAAACAGCCTGTCCCCCACAACATACCCATATCATTTGATTTGATATGAGCGGTGAGGAGTCTGCTGCTTTTAGGAATTGGGGACATCCCTCTTTCTCTCAATCCTTTTCTCTCACCCCCCCTCCACGTCAGATCATGACTCAGTAATCCTTGCAAATCTTCTCCCACTCCCTCTCTCTATTACCGCGGCGGTTACGTCTGCCAATTAGCCATCTGCCACCCTGGCGGTGCGGTGGAGCGCAGTTTAGATGAAACTTGGTGCTCATAGCTGGCTGGCTGAAGGCAGAGGGGGCGGAGAGAAAAGGGGCGGTCGTGAAGGGCCCACACCTCAGCACTTCCCCATTCGTCCGGGTGACTGTTGGGGCATCAGAGACCATTGTTCTTCCACCCACGCAGCATGAAGTACAGTACAGTAGCCATTAACTACTGGGACTAGGTTCCACAACAAGGAGGAGGGGGCAGCTCCGAAATGCAGATACCCAGGCCAAGGTATGTCTCAGTGGGGTGGATCCCGCTCAGCTCTCAGACTGCTAAGAGAACATTAATAAATCAGTGGCAGTGTTTCATTCTCTTTCACTGACTGTCTTTTTTAATGTGTTGGGCCAGCAGACAGCCTAATGGTTACAGGATTGGGCCAGTAACCAAAAGGTGGCCTTTTCAAATCCAGAGCTGGCAAGTGAAAAATCTGTTGTTACAGACATGAGCAAGGTACTTAACCTAATTGTTTCAGTAAGTTTCTCTGGATAACACAAATAGCCTATTTAGATTACAATTATTGTGAAAACAATTTAATTAAAGGAATATTGACATAATATGTAAATATAATCTTACTATTTACACAAGCAAGGACAAACTTTCTGCGCCATGTGGTGCAAATCACATGTGCATGCAGAACTCTGGCCCGACCCCTTACCTGGAAGGCCTATAAACTCACAGATAGTCTTGTTTACTCAGTAAATAACATTGCGCTATCCACCAAACAAGTGCTGTCTGCGGCTTCTGATAGCTTTTTAGTGCCAGAATGCTTTTTTTTTTTGTTGCTTCCGAATAATTAAATATATTTTTATTCGGTTTCTGGGTCTGGATGGACCTACAGAACCAAACCTCATATGTCACCGCTCATTCAACTCCAATACAAATTGAACTAAACATCATCTTTGCACAACAGCAGCCGCGGTGAGTATCCTGTCAGGAGGTGTCTCACGTTACCCTGGAAGTTAACTAAAACAAAAAATGCATTTTGCATAAAAAAAGGCAACATGTCTTATTCATCTAAACAAAAGTGTCATAGCGTAAAAACAATAAAATGCAAATGTGTCAACATCACCAGAACCAGACATGCCTTGTCATTGGTCAGGGAAGATTCAGGGGGTGGCTAACATGGGGCAGAGCCTATAATGTCTGAATGGTCAAAAAAGGCACTGCAATGAGGTGGCCTTCACTGTTACACATTACAAGATGTTACAATCATGCAATAATGACAGTTACTTTTTATTCTACAGGTATACAATTGAATTTGCGTGAAGACAGAACAAAGCTTTCTCACAATTTTTCATGAGACGAGGGAGCAAATTACACCGAGTACATACGTATTCATAACGCTGCCACACGAGTCGTGTGACTGAATAACCAATGAGCCTCGTCGGCAATAGCTTGATATTACCTCAATATGTGGCGCTACCAACGGTTGACCTTTTAAAGGAAATGAAGAGACTTGCCCCTCAGCCAACTGGGACAGTGATCTTAGATAATAAGCGTCATAAACAAAGTGCTATCTGCTTTGTCCAGTCCAGACAGCTTTTGTGTCCTTTTGGACCTCCAAAATGGCACCCCATTGACTGTCTAGGTACCCTATTCCCTATGAGACCTGGTCAAACAGTGCACAATAGAATATGGTGTCATTTTTTCACTGCAGCCATTGGATCACTGAGCAGATCCTATGTCACACAATGAAGTGTAAAATGAAGGTCCTGGGGGCGCCAGGGTCAAGCAGCTGTCCTAGCAGGTTTGAGAAAGCTCTGTGACCACACACTCCAATCCCACTTGCATCTCTAGGACTGACACACTGGCGAGGGCTTAAAATGATTGGAACTAGTCCTCACTGCCACTTGACAATGTCATTTTAAAATATAATATATTATCTCTGTGTTTATAACCATGTTTTAAGCCATAATCATATTATCAGTTAATTTAGGTAATAAGCCTACTTTATATTCAGCATTGGATGGCCTAATCAACTAAAGTAGGCCCTTCCCAACCAGATGCTCTAAGCATGTGATTTTCAGCTTGCAGTTCCTGAAGCAATTCAGATATTGATCCACAAGCTTCCCTCTGTCAATCTCCAGCAATTATTACCTGAACTGATGTTGGCCTTTTCTTTGCTAGTGCCGTACTTGCTAAAAGCCAAGAGCAGCAGGCAAAATTACCCAGTAAGGTGATTGCCATGGCTACCAATTACATATCATCAAAAAGGTAGACTGAGGGAAAAATACAGTTCCACAAAGCACTCTGATTGGTGATTACTTTGTGAAACTTTCAGGCATTTAGATGTGTCCAGCACATAATTGTCCTGCCCTTCCACCAGGAATCCATTTTACAAAGATGGGTGAATTCAAGTTTGCATTCAAGGTTAATCTACCTATAAGCTCTGAATAAGTAAGGATGGAGTCTTCTGTGAGCCTCGAGACATAAACCCACTTTACTGCGCATTCAACCGTCAGTTGTGAAAGGATTACTGCTCATTCAGCCACATAATGTCTTTCTTTGTAGGGCAAACACCCAGTCTTATTTGTGCTGTGGATGAGTGGGACAAGCCAGAGGCCTTTTGTGGTTTCTGTTCTCCCCTTGTCTGCCTGCCTGCATTCAGGGTAAGACCTGCCATGGTGTATCAGTACAACTATCAAAGACAGATCGCAGTAGGATGAACAGGAGCAGATGTCCTCGACTAGTCTTCAACATACTACCACAACAAGTCATATTTCTCAGCAGGGGCTTTAACAGATCCATCTCTGTCTGAGGAAAAGGTCTTAACCAAAGCACAATGTATCTGGGCCAAGTTGGCACTTTTTGTCCCACTTCTTGGTTCTCACCTGATAGATGACGGATACAAAGAGGATGCTTTGCATAAAAACAGTACCCGCTGGTATGAACTTGCTTGGCAGAAAGAATAAGGAAGTTCACTCCCATTTTAAACAGACCTAAAAAACTGAGGGTACACTAGAGTAGAAGACTAGGGAACCCACATAATGCACTATTAACCCCTCTCCCATTACCTTTGACTGGTGTATTCCCGATAGAGTGCAGTAGCTTTGACCAAAGCCTGGTGGCCCCTAATCAAAATGAGTGCACAATTTAGGGAACATCGTTCTATTTGACAAACAGACTTGTAACAACTACTTATCCCATTGATAAGGCTGTGAATGGAGATAGGCCATTTCATGTGAGATGAGTCCTACACTTTACCGGGTAGCGAAAGCTGGATGCAATGCCCATGCATTAGATTGAGCATCAGGGTGTGTCCCTCTTCTCCAGTAGTGCATGCTGAATGTGTGTGGCACACATCCCACACACAGCAGACTTCTCTGGGACACACCGTCTGACATCCTAAAAACACACTTGGCTATGATGAGACATTACATGACATGGCCAGGGTCAACTTTGTCCCTGAAAGACTGCCTTCTACACTGTGATGCAGTCACTCACTAATGGATACAGACACCTGTGTAAGCAGTCCAGGGTGTGTGTACTATTTGATGAATGGTATAATGTCATCTCAAACTGTCAACTTCCTTGGGAACAAGTGTTTATTATGTGTGTTTGCGTGTGTTTGAGAGAGAGAGAGAGAGAGAGAGAGAGAGAGAGAGAGAGAGAGAGAATGTGTTTGTTAGAGAAAGATGAATCATTAGTTCAAGGTGATACAATACTGTGTGTATAACGTTAAAAAACCAACAAAAGCAACAGTGTGTCCGTCATACACTTCCCATCATACCCCGTGGACTTGGGAACTGGTGGTACCTAAATTCTGAGGGACTAGCATCCTCCAACAGAAACCCTCTTGAGCTATTAACCATGAGCTCTACAGCAAAAGATGGATTCGTTATACATTCATGGCAATAGCCTACACCGGAAAGCAGTCTGTACATGTATCAAAACGTTATACGTAACAGAGTGAACTGTTTTCAAATACTTTCACCCTACCTGTTTTGAAAAACGCATCCGTATCGGAATCATTTGGTCCCTCCTCGGCTGCTTCAGCTGAATTCATGTTTTCTCCTTGAGGATGTCAGACAATGTTTCGAGAAATATATCCAGTGATTACTATAAACAAATCAGTGCACAAGCTTCTTCATGTTCTTGAGTTCTTTGTCACAGCTGCTCGCTTTCCAGTCGTAGGTTTCCGTCCTTGTAACAAGCTCCGACGAGCTGGACTGTGTTTTGCGCTCTATTGTTTAAAATTCAACCTCCTCCAGCAACCCCGGCGCCACAAAAGGAACCCAAGGCGCGTGTGACACAATGAATATACCGTACGGTTGCAAATGGGTTGATCTGCTGGCAAAACACCGGACTTAAACTAAACGCCCCGCGTCTTGAGTACAATATTGCCTAAGCATCCCAGAAAATTAGCTGTAGCCTACAAAGACAAGGCATCAGCGTATGGTGGCATTAGAACGGTTTCTTGGCAGTTCATTCTAGTGATGTCACGAAATCTGCATAATGGAAGTGGTCTGGCATCCAAAAAAGCATCAACATGATTTTACACCTATATGTTTACAGGACAAAAATCATAATAATAGGTAATCTATAATGTCTATCTTCTTACATATCCAATGCCTTCTAATATATTGGAAAATCTGCCAAATGCTCAGATAGCAGCAGCATCAGCAGGGTGTATTCCTAACAATAGCTCAGGACCCCACCGCACCCTCCTCCGCCCCTAAATCCACGCCCCCTAAACACAATCCTTTCCCTTTTCACTAGATTGCTGATTAATAAAGTGTTAGTTGTAAGAGAAACTGAAGCCATGAGATTAAATAGAACCATTTTCTTCAAACCTATCGCCAAAACATTAGTAAAAATCACCCGGCCAAATTGATCCTGACAATAAAAGTATGGAATGCATAACCGCTGTAGCTTGCTAAGAAATAAAAAGACTATACTTTTTATAAGAAAAATCCTGTCCCGTTATTCAAAAACCCGATTGCGAAATAAGCTTCGTTTGAAGACAGCTATGGAACACACATGAGAACTTTCCTATATGTCATGTCTATTTAACAGATTCTCTTTGAACAAAATTTATTTTTTTCAAATGTTTCTATAGCTGTCCCCAATCATGAAAGAAGAGGACACATTAGGTTCGCTCAGGATATTTAATTAACTCTATTAAAATCCCAAATGTAGTGCATTCAATATAGCGCTATAATCATGCTTTAATAGAAAGCTCAACATTCCCCTCTAGTGGCCAGTTTAGTGTTTTGAGTGGACCATCAATGTGAGCGCACTAACGTCACGCTATGTTAGCTGCAGTTATAATTGTTAATTTCTTAACGGAGACTAGAAATAGATAATATCTAACATTGATTTTCATATTTGGGTAGGAGATTAAAGGGTTCAAGTAAGATCAACTTTTCATGTTAGATGTAGTTTTCTGGAATTAATTGTAATTAAATTGACAAACAACCTACCTACAGTACTATACCTGTCTTTCCTGTCTGAAAAGGGATTGGGATTCTAAAATTAGGAATGCAGAAAAAAAGTGGGGATTCATTTTTCTTCTTGTAAGATGTGACATGTTGATTTGAAGAAGAAAAAATGCTATTTTCTTGGCATTTTTACATAAAAAAACTGTTGGATATATAAACACCAATTTTGCGGTTGCTAGCTAGAATGCATCTGTTCAAGGGTCACATGGGGGCACCGTAAATCCTTTGAGGGTGCCATACTAGAAAATCAAAAACAGATCAGAAAATGAAATAACACTGCGAAGAAAATATAGTAAAAAGTCCATGCATTTCCTCCTTCCTCAGGCATTGTCTGGAACATGAGGGTCCAATTGAAATGGAAGTGGATCCTGTCACACAGGTTTTGGTATTCTTATTCCACAAGAGTTGCCAGACTTTCAAGTGAATTTTTACCAAAGATACCATCAAAGCTCAGCCATAAGGATGATTCAATATTCCACTGTGTAAGTTCCTGAAGCACGTGAAGAAGAAAATGCTTCTTTATTTCACAGTTACTGTAAAAGGACAGCCAATGACTGTGAAACCAAATTCTGAGGCCAAAAGAACAGACAAAGGGGGAGGTATTTTCTTGTGTATTTCAGTGCTCCTGCCGTTAACATAACTCTAAAAATGAATTGATATTTTTATTAACCTCCCAGTTTTCTGAAAGGGGTACGATAAGCAAGGTGGAGATGTAGCTCCGGGAAAATATCACAGGATACCTTAAACCACATCTTTTCTCTAGGATGGTTCGGTGAAGACATTACATGGAATACATGTTTTCCTACAAGATGCAGTTAGAAAGGTACATTTGATCACATTTAATAGAGTATTTTGTAGTTTCACTGTAGATCATTTCAATCTGTAGAATATATGACACATAACCAATAAAATGTCTCCCTTCAGAAAGTGGGTTCTGATCTGAATTCTTCACCATCTTAATTTATCTCATGACAGGCTGTCAGAGATGCCCTGACTCTCGCCTGCAAGATAGTAAACTGTGATCCTGACTGTAAGCCTCCAGATATACGTGTGTCATTTGAAACCTTCAGGTTTCTCGACACCTTCTTCGCAGCAGCAAATATGAACATCTCTCAGCCTCAGATTGACAGAGGTCTTGGATATCTCCAAAAGGCAGTTGATAGAAGGCATTCATGAGAAGAAAAAAAAGTGTATTCACAGCACTGTCACTACATTCTTACTTAGTGTAGGCCTTTTGATTGTATCATTTTGCATTATTTACAACCTATTCCTGTATCTTGTCTTCATTTTCACAGGAACTCCCAACAATGGTGTGCGAAAGTGTCCAACTGTAGTTGCACTGTTTTTCATTTACATAGATTGATAACTAGAACATTTGACAGGAAATATCACAAAATAAATACTGGTTACTTTCCAAAGCCTGTGATGTAATGAGATGGAACCAACATTTTCACATGGCAAAGGGTTCTGTAGTAGTGATAGTGTTTGTTACGTGTGTAATATATAGGTATGTGTAGCGTATATGTTTGTCTGTGTGCATATGTCTGTGGGTGTGAGGGGCCAATTTCTCCCCAGAGAACCAACCATAACACTGGGAGTGTGCTGTCCCACAGATGGACCTGCTGGGCCACCAGGTGCCAGGAAGTGACAGCCTCCTTTAACCAACCATGTCGGCCCTGCCACCAAAATACACACATCTCCCATGCTATTTTAAGCTTGCTACATTCCAAATGTGTGTTCTTTGTTAGGCACTGTTTTCACAACACATATAAGTTTTGAATAATATGATTAGTCATAAACCATGTTTTCTTATATATTTTCTTTGCCCCATAATATGCTGGCTCTTAATTAACTTGTAGTGATAGAAACTTTTGGCTGTGCATATTACCAGCAACAGAATGCTACTTCAAATCACAAAACGGTCATTTACGAGGTTATTCGTTGATTGTGTTTGAGACTAAAAATGCTTGGCAATATATTCTGGTGAGATGAGATGATATTGCGAACGGTCCTCTCAGTACTCAGATTGTTCCAGCTCTTGCCGTTTCCATGGTCACCTGAGCATGGAATGTTCTGCAGTCTAAGCGAGATGTGGGCCAGGCAGTCAGAGTCAGTCAGACCATAGCCTGGTAACAGGGCACCGAGCACTGGTCCACTGCCAGGATCCGTGTGCTTCACCCACACACAAAGCCCCACAGGCTGAGACAAATGCACAGTATACAGAAACCACCCGACAGCCATAAACAGAAGGTCCTAATAGGGACACTGTAGCTACTGCTTCCAGTGCACTTGTACTGCTGCAGTGCCGTTAGTACAAGTGCACAAGTCCAACAATGTCCAATAAAGCACATCGTGCACTGAACATTTTTATTGCAAGCTCTCGGTGTATTACTGAATTCTGGTTGTAGGTAAATGACCAGTACTAACAACCTAAATAGCTAACAATCATGCAAAAAAGTAATTTGTTAGAAAACTGATAGATTATTGTATGTGTATTTTGAAATTTTATTTCAATTTTTGCATATTAATATCAGAAAAATACCAAAATAAACTACCTTCAGTAATAGTGGAACGATGGTGTTTCACAGCCCATCACCCATTATTGTGATTGGATGAGATAATTGCCTATTGATTTGTAGCTTGTGCCTCCTGTCATTGTAGACAATCATGTTACCATGTAAAACAAACAAAAAACATTTTTGCAGCAAATTCTGTGTGTAGCAGCATCATCTCACCGCAGTGGTCTACACATATTACATAACTGTCTCTGAACAAAACTAGTTTGAAGCACAAGTATAATTTCCAAAACATCAAGCAAACATGTTTCTAGCTCAAACTCACCCTCAGCAAACCACACATCAACAGTTACGATTGTCATTGGTCTCTCCTCTATCCAGCTGGCAGCAGGCCATATAGCCACACTTGTAAATTAATCAGCTAGGGGATGCCTGGGTCTTGATATGGAGGAAAGTTTATTGATACAGATTGGTAAAAGATCCTTGATTACATTTTGGGGCATGTGTTTACAAGATACTGGGGATTCCCTGGAGGGGATTATTTAGCATTTGACTAGTCACATAAGGTTATAGCTCAAACAACTAACAAGGCGTTTTGTTATATTCCAGTTTTCGAAAATGCATGTAAAATACTGGGATTTGAACATAAACTTTAACAAATGTCAATGTAATATCTGACACTGATACTGATGTATTTTTGTTTTAAGTTAAACATTTGTTGTGTGAGATGTGTCCCTTTGCTTCAAATTAGATTTATTTAGCACTACTGAAAAACACTGACTCTAATTTAGCCTAGCACGGTAGCGATAACCCCAACTGGGGATATCATTTTACATGAAACTTTCTAACTACAGTCAGTAGATGGCGGTATAGGCATCAAAACGGCATAATATATTGTAAAACAACACCAACTTTGTAACATGTGGAACTATTTCTCACCGTCCAAAATGATACGCACATTGAGCCACTGCAATATCTAACAAAGAAATCCAAACAGAAATATGTTTCAATGCCATGTACATTTCAGTTTACAAACAAAAACTTTACTTCAAAGGATAAATTTAACATGAATGTCTTGCCACATGGCCAGTCATATTTTCAAATTGGTAAAGTAAATAGCCAAAACCAGGCCATAAAATATTCTTAGAAACCACACAGCGGGTGGGGCTGACTGCTTTAATCAGTGGAGTGGGTTGGTCCATTACAGAGATACAGCCAGAAACTGACAGGAAGAAAATAATTATGCCATCAACTACAAGAGATAAGCAGATCAACGGCGCCTGAGGTCAGCTTGCTCCCAAAGAGACTCATCTTAAGGTCAAGGTCATACAGTAGCTTGCACTGGTCCAGCAGCGTATGCCAGGGTGTGGACTAATGCAGCTCTAATTGGCATTAGTATGTACTCATGCCATGGACCAGAGCAGAGTTACTGTACACAGTCGTCAAAGTTATAGTAAGATCAGGAGCTTTCTGTATAACATTTTCAAGTATTCTCTTATACATTTCCAGCTTTGTACTATTTTTATTATCATTTTTTATAAGCCTTTATAAAAGGGGAGAATGTGGGGAGTGTGTGAAACGCTTGAACATTCCAGTGCGGTCTGCCTAGGGAGTCTAAAAGCTTGTTCTGTAAGACATTACCATATCATATTAAAAATGCTTTATAGTTTCTGAGCTTGATTATTTTCTGTCCATGTTACCTCCAGAGTTCCATACATACCCACGTCTTGCCTTGCGCAACTTGATATGAGATAGCTACACATCTATGGGAAGAAGAATCTGCCAACGCTCAGCGGGTAAACGTACATTTCAAACATGTTTTCCAAAGGGCAGGGGTGACGCTACATGTGGGAGGACACACAGAGGGGGACGTCTCCACACCTCCGTGTTTCAGACAGTTTAGGATTGTTTTGTCTGGAGAGTCGTTCGAGGCAGCACTCCCTGAGAATGTTTACTTATACCTTTCCGGTGAGCTAGCTGCTCTTGATCTGATTTCCACGCTGGAATATCCTGCCCCTTTCCGGAATGTGTGGGGAACTTCAGCCGGGGGGGTTCAACCCAATCATATATAAAATGAGATGACCTCATGAAAGCTGGACGTCTTCAATATAACTGTTTAATTGTCTCATGAAATGTGTTATATTATACATTCATTCTTTTTTATTGCTCAAATACCCTCCAGAGTATAAAACCTATTGGTCCTTTGCTTGACAGCGGAAGATATTAAGCCTGTATGTAATGTGCCGATAAACGAAAGTGTGACACAGTACCATCCACCAGAGAGCACTACTGTATCACTGATGCATTTAGATCTCGATTCACAAATCCAAATCCGTCCTGGTGTATAAGAAACATTAGATTATGTATGCACATATGGACTAAGAGGGCTTCCTGTACAGGGGCAGACTGAATTACTGGCATTTCTGGTAAATGCTACATTGGCAGGTTCACTTTTCTCCTAGTGTGCCGGGTGGGTGGTGATGTGTTATGAATGATAGAACTGATTTGATCAAATAAGTGACAGAATACTACATTAATATAGTCACTTTTTCCTTTGCTATTAACTTAGAAGCATAGTCAAACATATCATCACACATTCCATTCACGCTTTCTCTAGAGTTTTGGTCAGTTTGTGATATATGGATGACTTATTTTTCCAACATTCAGTTTGCTTTCTTCTTTCTGCTTTTTGTGTTTCTTACATAGCACTGCCATTGCTGAGTGCTGACAGGCTGTGAAATCAGCTGCAAGTCAAGAAGAAATGCCTGCTGTAACAGCCAGGAGACATTGCAGGTGTTTTCACCATTCAGCCTCTAACTGGAATCCCATACTGACAAAATTACCATTCCATATGTTACAACTGTCTGCCTCAACTAGATTATTGCCAATGCACAGCTCCAAGAACATTTATTTGTCACAGTAATATTTAATTGATAAAAAAAATACTTTATATGGGGCTTCCAGAAATGGTGTACAACTATGGTGTCACATTTTGTTGTAAGAACGAGAAGAAAAATTCTAGGTGGCTGAAAAAGAGGTAAGGTTTGAATAACTCTTTTGTAATATAAAAGCTACCCAGGTTTTTCACAAAAATGTCACCAGGTAATGTTGTTCAAACAAATTTGGTTTTGACAACATTTCATGAAGACCTATTTATAAATTATTGAACGTTTTGGCACTTCAATATAAACAAAGCACATAAAAAACGCCCTAGACCATGGTGTTCATACATAATTTATAATACAAATGTTGTGACCCAGACAGTACATTTAGGGAGAAATTTTCACATTTTTAGACCTCCCCTTTCCCCTCTCGCACGACCAATGAAAGGTCTCAAAGAATATGTTGTTAGGACGAACGCCAAAAAGTTTGGTACTGTCAACGAAATATCTTGAATAGACGCAGACAAGTACGACGGGTGACCTACCTGTCTTTGAGTTCGCGATTAATTTGTCTCGCTGAGTTAGAGACGGGTTCTGTCTCTTAGCAGTAGAAACGTTGAACAAATCAGAAGCGCTTCACATTGAGGAGACAATACTGTGCTTTGGAGCATTCTTGGCAACGTGCTGTTTTGGTAAGTGCAACTGAAATTTTGAACATTTTTTGTGGAACAGCGAGCCTTGTAATTCTGGGACATCACTGCACCTACGGAAGGTTGCGCTATTCATGGTGACTTTCCCATACAACTTTAGAATATAGGAACTGCTATCACATTAGACCTTTGATCATAGCCTACTCGTTTATTCCTTGAGGTTTCTCTGTTTTGTTGTTTTTTATTGTAATCGCTGTTTGCATTAATTTTCAATACATTTTCTTCATTTTGACTTTTATTTGAAAGAGATAACATTGATATTTTAAGTATTCCACCGAGTAACTTCAACGAGTCTAAAAATGCATCCCAATATTTGCATTATTTTACTTTGTCTGACTTCCAAGTTGCACATATGTTCTAGTAATTCAAAGAAATGAACAGAAAAGCGTATTTTGCTTAGATGAGAATTTCTCGCGGTCACTTTTGAAGTGCCAGTGCAGGTAATGCTTACACAGTAATACTTTATCTTAGCAACAAAACCAATTCAAAACATTCAAAATCTGATGGATGCTTGGTCAGCTTGGTCCATAGGTAAATATGAAAACCGAGTGACAGAGCTAGAAGTCCAGATAATTACACAGTTTAAGTAATCCTCTCTTTGGCAGTTGGCTATTCTGGCACCTAGAACCAAAAGCCAGCCTTGAATAGTCTTAAAGCAGGCTATTTTCCCTGTACAGACACTGACTACAGGGGGAAACAATAAAGAGAATGTAAGAAAGTAGCTAGAGAAGACAATTTTGATTAGCCTCAAGTGTTGCATTGATGTTGCCAAAATTCCTTGTTTTCCATTGCTCCTATTTTAAAGTCCCTGAAATCAGCTGGGAATAAGCAGGAAATCCTAGATTTTCAAACCAGGATTTCTGGAAAATCTTGGCATTTATTTTAATTAACTGGAATTATGCAAACCTCTCTACAGAAATGGACCTGCTGTGGCATATGGTTATAGCAATAATACTGCCGAAAACATAATTTTGTTGTTAAG
This sequence comes from Esox niger, assembly GCA_016801105.1. Taxonomy (NCBI): domain Eukaryota; kingdom Metazoa; phylum Chordata; class Actinopteri; order Esociformes; family Esocidae; genus Esox; species Esox niger. Next base: position 37,224 of record JACXGJ010000462.1, read on the forward strand.
CAACAAGCTGTCTTTGGTCCCAAATGGCACCTTATTTCTTATGCAGTGCACTACATTTAACCAGAAGTCTAGTGATCCTGGTCAAAAGTAGTGTACTACGTATAGAATAGTCTGGTATTTGGGACATGCATTGCAGTAAGAAGAGCTGGTTGCAGGCTTGTTAGTAGGCTTATCACAGTTCTGTCAGTGTCCTCTGAGCTTCCTGCTGCTATTGGCAAACAGTAGCATTGTCCATGTACACCCCAGTCTCGCTATCTCTCACTCATGTTTTCCCAGCTGTCGGTCAAATGTGTCACATTTAGTCCAAACAAGCTTGATTCCACTGTGGATAAGATTCGACATTGTGTTCACACACGTCATGCAGCTTGGTACCACCATTCTCTTTTCATTGTGTTGTTCTTATTGACTTGCAGGCCTGTCATTGTCTAAACACCTGTTTATGTCATCATGGAGTTTCAGGAACTGAGTCCCAAAAACCTATTATGTCCACTACATTTACCCAGTGACGGGTTATATTTCCCAAAGAAGTGCAGTACCTTTGGCCTGAGAAATGCGACTAAATACAGATTACGTTTACCTTTTGGGACACTGACGTGGTCGAACTGAAGTGTTCATCCCTAGGCTACTGAGCTTTGCGTTTAGGTGCAAGTGTCTGGTAACAAGGTTACAGCTGAGGTAACTGCGGAGTACAGTATTTTTCCTCATGTTTTGTAGGCCTGCTGTACTACAGATTGATATCAAAATTGTCCTGTTCTCTTAGTGTTGAATTTGCTTGGTCTCTGGCCTGTCAGTAAGGTATTATTTGTAGATCATCAACCTGTGAGTGGGGCTCGTAATGCTAATGTACCAGGGTTTGTGGTAATTCTGTGTAGGCTCTTTCATCCTAGTGGCCTCCAAAGAAGGTGAACGACCTCATGGCCATATAAACGTAAGAGGTGTTTGTTAACGCTAACACCGGTGCAAGAGACCCTGCACCCAAACCGTCAGAAAAAGAGCACATCTCTCCCAAGAGCTCTGAATATGACCTTAGAGACCTCTTACATGTCAGGTTTATTAGTTCAGTGCTGTAGATACACATATCTCTGTGGGCTGCTTGGGCCTATGCTGTGTAGGAGACTTACAGTTCGGACATGGTAATAATTGTCGGTTAGAGTTAAATGCTTTTAAACATTAGGGGATGAGTAATCTGATATATTTGCTATTATAAATTGGTTACCCATGTCCAGTATTGTTTTGTCATACCAGTGGTACCTCAGCAGTCAGCCAAACAGCATCCACCCATTTATAAGTATCGATACACTATTTATTAGTGGTTTGTTGGCATTTTTATTTGCCTTATTAAACTATGTTTTTTATTTTTTTATATTGGTCGTATGAACCTTATTGACCATTCAATGTGTGGTTTGAAGCATGTCCAACTCGGGGTCCTGCAAAACAACACTGATTAAATGAACCATAGGCCTCGGAATATACTCTGCAGTGTGTCAACTGATAAAACTTCAGCTATCTTGGTAATAGGACAAATGGAACACAGGCCTTTTCTCGATAGTGGCTTGTGGGTATAATTTTATTTACATGCTCAGAATGGATTATATAGGGTACATTCCAAATGTTACCCTATTCTTTCTCTATTCTGTAGTGCACTACGTTGTTGGATGTAGTGCCCCATAAAGGGAATGTGGTGCTGTTCAGGACTCCAGTGTAATAATAATGCATTCAGACAAACATCAGTTCTGTAATTAATGGCACCGTTTTGATGTTCTGGTGGGTGGCGGAACATGTCTGTTAAACATGTTTAGAATAACAACTAGCTTAATACCGCAATGTTGGCTTTCACACTTGCGGTTCTAGGCTTTGCACATCCTGTCAATTAAGTGTTTTCTCAGACGGGAACCATTTATTTTAATTCCTGTGGATGATGGGAAGTCAATACAATTCCATATCCTCACCGAACATGAATTCACAAACATGAATCTACATTTGTTTTTTCTTGGTTTCTTTTTTTACTTTGGAACAGAATGGAAGCTAATTAATTCATAAATTAACAGAATTTCAAGAGGCCATACTTTTATTACTGTACTACAAGCATAGATACAAGAACATTTATCATTAGACATAATATAAAACAGTTAATGTTTTAAATCAAAATATCAAATATATTTTTTCTAGAAAATCATGCCTGAGATACACCTCATTTTATCCTTGCTATTGTTTAAATTCAGTCTTGTAAATGTAAGAGACGGGATTCTACAAAGCGCCCCTTTTACTTTGAATCTTAAACATGTGTTCTTCTTTGAAATATTTGTTTAACATGATTTTGAACAAAGTCTCTGGAAGTATGCCATCATGAGACAGGCTGAAAACAGCACCACAGTATGGACCATAGAAATGTAATGCGTAACTAGTGGACTACAATGGAAACACCCCACCTTTAGGCTGTTTCATGAGAAAATCCCTTCTAGAACAGCTTTATACTTTCTACAAACAAATGAACCAATAAATCAAATTGGCTCAGCCTCAATTGTGCTTATTGGCCAGAGAATGCACCCTCCTCGATGCGCACGTTGGCAAATACTTTCGATTGAGAGAGCAGTGTGATGAGAAGCAGAACAGCTTGGCAAGATGTGCCTGTGTGGACACGTGCCTCACTCTCGGACTTTCTCCAACCTGCAAGGGAGTTGGTACAATGAGACAAATGCCATTATTGCGAGAGGAGAAAAATGAACTGTACCTTAATCTCTTCTTAAGCAATACTTTCTTTTTGTGCAGTCTGGATAACGGTAAGGAATAGGTACGTCCACAGACCCCACCTTGGGGCAGCCAGTGGTGGAACCACCAACTATCAGGCTTCCTGAACACTAAACAGAAGCAGGCGTTGGACCTCCTCAGCCCTTCTGACTGCGAAAGCAGACCAACTGGGGAATACAGTGAGTCTGCTTGTCTCTGATTTATGTTGAATCGCTTTTTTTTTCTCCTGTTACACATGCTTTTTTAATCACCGCCCCCACCTGGTCCCCCCCCCCACGTACCTGTGTTGAAGTATTCAAATGAAAGGGAGAATGCAACAGGGTATTTCTGTAAGCAGACAGAAATGTGAACAAAACGTGTGCTTGATGTGGTTTTATTTAGTTCACATAGGTAGAAAACGCCCCCTCCCTCCATCCTTCGCCATCGCAATCTACTTTAGGCACTGCTTCAGCACACAGGTCAGATCTCCTCCAGAGAGCAGATTAGTCTGAGAGAGATCTGGTACCAGGGAAAGGATGCCCCAAGAGAATTGGGATTCTCTATATGTGGGCAGTACATATTCATTCTAGTCATCTAATCAAGGTTATCAAGATGAAAACAATCTCTTCTGTGAGGATTGAAAAGGTTCATCCCGATTGGCAACACTTGTTTTGTGCTGAAAGTTACGCCTGTGAAAGTCTGTGATTATTCCTTGCATGGTAGAGCTCCATGAACAGTCCCTCTGTCTGAGCATCGTTCTCCATAACCTCTAGCAGGTTCCCCTTCCTTTTTACAAAAGCATAAGTATGTTGTTGAAGCAGCTTTAATTAGCTCTGAAATCAAAAATGGCTTTTAAGAAATCACGATACATTATATTGATAACAGGGATTTATTTCCTATTTTCCCCGTCTTCATGCAACGCATGTGAGGTGCCTCAGTCACTGAGTAAAAAAATTAAAAGGGGGGGGGGTATTGGTAGATGGGTAACAGTAAGTTAGTGTTGATTTACACCAGATCAAGTTAATAATAATGTTGAGGATTATGTATTAAACCACAAGACATGAAAGATACAGTTGTTCTTCTGAACTGAGCTGCAGGACAGGAGGGAAAATCTGTTGTCATTAGCATCTGTAGCTACACTGACTGATAGGCTGATTGGTTCTGTTTTCTTAGAATAATTTGCATAGGACTAGTACAATATAAAATAGGCCAAAGCAACCCCCATTGTAAGGAACACAACTTTCTGGTCAAAATATTTCAAGTTCTAACCTTGGCCCTAACAACAGTCGCCAGAACTATAAACTATAATCATTTGTCATTGGCACAAAGGGAGACATTTATTTTAACGTTTTTGGTCATTCAATATGACCAACTGGTTTGCTCTAAGATCAAACTATATTTCCTTACTTAATTGTGCACAGTAGCGTATGACGCTATAACAGTTATCATGCAAAGCCTGTGAGGTAATCACCCAGAGGTGAGAATTAGATCCTAAATGACACTATTACCTTAAACGCTCTCACTGACCTTTAACCGATTCCTCTCTTATAGAACAGTAAGAACAACAGAGATGGACGGTCTGCCACATCAAATACACAGCTGTATTGACACTTAATCCCATGTGATGATATGCAGCATTGTGTGAGAGTTGGGATGTGAATTGCATAAAAGTCAAATAAAGGCTCAAATTATTTTACTTAGGTTGAAAGCCCCTATTATTGAACTATACTATACAATTGTCTTGTGCTATGTTTTTTAAGCTGTTCAACAAAACGGAATGTAGTGTGGAGCTTTTATCCTGCGCTCAAAGGTGCAACTGCCTTTTATATCACCCAGTAAAACAGGTGGTTATGAATTCCTATAGCTTAACGCTAACACCCCAGTACACTGGTTATTGAGTCGGAGAGTAGTCCTAAAGGCTCTTCTGGCGTCTCTGGGAGGAAACGTGCGTGTTTTCCTACCTCGTGCCTCTCTCACGTTCATTCCTCAGGGGGCTCCAGCTGCAGCCTGCAGACTGAGGGTCCAGTGTTTATACCAGCGTCAGACACAAAAATGACTTTTACTTGTCCCTCCTTGGTGGTCCCCACTTCATCCATTGAGACAGGGATGATTATAACACATTCCACAGATGGTAAACACAATCTGCCTGGCTAGCTAAACTCATTTCTCTGGCCAAACGCCACGACCATGAACATATGTTATCAGTAATAAGTCTAAATCTGAGTCATCCATCGACAATTTCTAGAACTTGAACACATTCTAAATGCTCTGAAGTGGAACCAGAAACCGAGGAGTTGTAGCCAAAGTCAGGGATCACATGGTTAAACTGGGGGTTTTCAAATGATACCTTGATTGGTTAGAGCCCATTGAATCACTGAGAACTTTTGTGCAGTGCCCCTCGTTTTCATGTCACCACAAACGACTTGAACGATCGTTTCAAGCTGCAGTATGTAGTGAATAACAGAGCACAGGAATAATTCAGTTTGAGTGGTGAATCAAATGCATGTTAATTATGATAGCAATAAAATCTGCGACTGTATGTTTTATGTGTTATGCTTACTTTGCAATTCAAATGTATTAGATTAATATTAGATTTAGGTGGCATTTAAATGTTGGCCAGCGGTAGCTAGATACTGTATGCATGCACTGTAATGATAGTTATTGTGAATGGTACCTACGAGGAACTATTTGTATTTGTTTTTGCCTGTATTTGTTTTTGTTAATAATTTGACTGTTCACTCTGAAAATGTGTCTGAAAATGTCATTTTTTTGCTACAAAATGAACATGGTGCCTTTTGACCCAAACTTTCTTGAAATAAAACTTGAAGTTATGTTATAATATTTCCTTAAACTACTTCTAGCTTGTCAAATGCCGAACTTGTACAGTAAAATATACAATAAAATGAACTAACTCAAAACTGCTAAAGTAATGATTGGATTTATAATTTTTTACCAATAGTTACCTATATGTTGATTTGGCAACAAACCAGATATAATTTATCACTTCAAAAATAATGAATATGTGTAGCCTAATATCAAACAATATTAGGTGAAACAAATCGTTAGTACATAGAGAATTTGGGAAGCATGTAGAATTGAATTGATTTATCTAAAAAGTTGACCAAAACATGTATTCAATCCCATACAGAAATATGGGCGATGTCCAGCTTGTGACAACAACCAGGCTCTCCAAGACCAGCTTAACATTGGGACAAGGCTCCCGAAGTCTGGAGCCTCCAGTGTTCATTCTGCCACCTCGCAATGCACGGGTCATTCCAGGAGGGACTGCACGTCTGGATGGGAAGGTTGGAACCTCTCTCACTGTGTCTAATTATCTCTTAAAATCCTGTTATTTTCTTCAAACCAGTACTATTTGTTTCTTTCAACCCAACCCCCTATGCATAAAGTTTGACTGTTATGGAGTAAAGGTGCTGAAGTGGACTTTGTGGCGCTTTGGTCAAGGCATGGTGTTTGCCAAGACTTATTACTGCACTTTTTTACTAATCTCTACTTGAAATCCCTCTCTGGAGCATTGTCTTTTTTGACTTAGACAAAATGGACCCTACGCTCTTTGCGTGTGGTTTTCATTGGTATACGCAGTATGGTAAATCTTTGGCCTTGACTATCCAAAGGCAAAGTGGAGCTATTGTCCCTCTGTATTACTAACCCCTGATAAATCCTTTCATTTATTTACCAGCAGTTCTTTTTGGGATTGGGCATCGGTCTTTGTTTGTCAACTGACTCAATATGGTCCTGAATGAACAAGGCATTGTATATTAAAACAAGTGTCTGAGAATACTCTCTCCGAAAATCTACCTAACGCTTAGAGACCAGTCTAGTATTCATTTATCCCAATGGTCCTTTTGGCAAAACTGAATTTCCATTTTCAACATGATTAATGGATGATGACTTGTTATCCTAACAAAGGAAGAAAACTCTTCCAAAAATGTTTTAAAGTTGTCCTAACAGATATGTCTTTGATGCAAAGGCTAAACGTAAAAAAAGCGTACGATTTTTGTTGGAGAAGCTCTGAGACTAAAGTTACAGAGATACTTTACTGTGGGTGAAATGTAAATCAGGAAGTGTAGCACAGTATATGAGTTTTAGCAGACCTTCAGTCCTAAGTGCCTTGTAGTTCTGTGTGTGCATACATTAATGTATGGTTGGCCCTGGTGAGAATCCAGCCCACCTTCCTGGCAGTGCATGTGCTGAAGTCTCTGCTAAGTCACGTAGAACTACATGATGCATATTGAAAGGAATCATTCAAGAAGTAACTATACCTTGATAGAGTGGGTCTAAAAAACAAGGGTTGGATTGACAACGTCCACTATACATGTTGACATACCAGTGGAGCAGTCAAACTACACCAGGTTTCTCTGGTGGTCTGGTTCCGTGTCTACATGTCATGTTTTGACAAGCAGAGGGCCGGCTCTGCTTCTAAGATGCCCTGGTCTCAGTCCCCTTCAAGTCTCCACACCGCTTTCCATGTAAAAGGGATGGTTCATAAAATGTCCATGCTCTTATGCTGTTTTTACTCAGAAAGCCTTCCATTGGATTTTCTTTTTTTAAATACTGTGCCATGTATTTGCTGATTTGTGCCCCATGTCATCAAAAGAACTTGCTTTCAAACTTGGAACATAAGGGTGAAATAAGGCATGATAGTGATTCTAATTTTGTATTGCACACATATAAACAACAAATTAGACATCCAGACCTAAATGGGTTTAAAAACAATATTTTGTTAATCAAAAGTTCCGGGCTGCATCTTTAAGAGACTGTGTTGTTACAGAAAGCAGGCTCTGTCACTGAATTTACCTCCTCTGGTTTTCATTTAGTTTCTCAGCCTCTGCTGGTACAAAGTTTTGGAGTAGTTTCTGTTGAATATCTGTATTGTATCTCCCTGAGGGCATTACAGTATAGTCTTAACAAAGGACAGATGTGATCATTCATATTGAACTATTAACTGTCATTTGCCCAAGATTATCAACTATAACTAGCAGCCATCTACCAATCATATTTAGGATTTTTGAAGATGCCTTTTTTCGATGTGATCTTTTTTTACAAACTGACCCACATGGGATCAGTCAGCTGCTCAGAACCAAACTACCTGTTCTGTGAGATGATTTAACTCAAAACAGGTTAGACAGAATCTACTGCTCTTGATTTAAGCTACAATGCGAATGTAAAAACTCTCCCTATCTTGAACTCTTCCGGTTTCTCTGAAGCCGCCAGTGAGCTGTTACATTGGGGCTGATTTCTGCCTGTCAACCTCCTCGTGGTACTCCAGCGACTCACGCTGCCCGCTAATCCTTGCGGTCAGCCCCTAAAACACAGTGGGCAAGGCAGAGGAAATTGAAACGATAAATGTAGCTGCTGAACCTGCCGCTGCAGTCTGGCGCCGAGGCCTGGAGCCTTGGGACCAGCAGGAGGGTGAAGTTGGAAGCCCGGGAACTGCCGAGTGAATCCGAGGCGGGGGGGAGACTGGCTTTGTGTCCAGCCACTGCAGCTCAGACGCTCCGTCAGAATCCGTTGAGCTGTGGTCACAGAGGCTTCGCGCCGCAGTGCACCATAGGTTAACTGTTGCCAAAAAAGTCTGTCTTCTATCCTAACTAAGCTAATACAACAATAGCCAGGCCAGACTGATGACCATAACAGTGGTGTCATGGGTTAAGTATTTGATGGGAGAGGAAAAAAGAAAACCGTTTAACAAACCATGATTGTCAAATAAATTAACATGCTTCCTTATTTAACATGTATTTGCAGAACTGTTACGGGCTGTAGTTGCTAACATGTGCACCACCAATCACAAGGATTCAAGTTAGAGTTTCTAAAATGTTGGTAACTTTCCCAAAAATTTTCAGATTTTCAGGACATCCTGGTTGTAGTATTCCAGATTTGCTGCAAATTCCTTATGGAGTTCTGGAACCTTTCCCGTGGTAGTTCTGGAAAAACTGTAAGTCTCACTCTTATAAACCCCTTTTTAAGAAGACTCAGTTCTGGCTGCCATCATGACACACCACTGACATAATCCAAGGAAGCACATAATTGAATTCCCCTCAAAGTATTGAAATGGCATGAAAATAGCTGCCTCGACCAATTCTGGTCATTGACAGCAATGCCTCTGGCAACCGAGTTGGGAGCTGTTTCCTGAGAGGATAGAGCCAATGGCTGAAGTTCAAGTGGGTCCAATTTGAGGAAACTGCATGTAGAAACACATTTTAGCAATTTAATGCGATGCAGATTCACAGATCCTAATATCTAGTGTTACAGTTTTTTACGGTTATTTTTTAGCATCATCATGCACTGTTGTATTAAAATTACTTAAATTAACTACAGCTAACTATGATATCTTCAATAAAATGGTACTTTAACAGTAAACAGACAATGGAAATACTTTCCACAGACAGACTGCTCATCTGGGTCACTTCTGTTCTGGCACATTAACAGTATGGATGAAGGACTGTTATTTACAGTTCCTGAACATAGACATCTGTGTCTTGCATTCCTTTGCTCCTCATTGGACCAACAATAACAATACATTGAGCTCTTTCTTTAACGGTCACAATATTATTTTTCCCTTACTACCAAATGTTAGACATCACCATTGATTTTAAACCAACTATATATTCAACAACTTAATGAATGTACTGTGAATGATGTATACCTTTTTGTTTTGAAGATGGTGTAGTCTCTTACATAGGCTTCACTTTGTAGTATTTTGTGATTGGTTGGTTGTGAATGTGAGATGGTTGTTAGCAAAGGAAGAGAGCAATAAGTCTACTCTGATTTAATGCATCCTGACTATCCAGTGCTCAGCTGACATGGGTTCAAATACTTATATTTATCTGTGTTTGAGCTGGTGTGGTTTAATGCACCAGTAGAATACTTCAGAAACATTAAACCAGACTTTTGTACCAAACAGTGAAAGTTTGACTGAGTTTAAATTGTTTTTGAAACCAGGTCCAGTGTCGTGACTGAGTAGATCTATGGAATGCTTCTTGATAGGGATTAAAATATTTTAGTCTTGTGACTTTCCGCTTCCTGAGGTATTGATTTTTTTTTTCTCCAGAGTTGCTGGAGCAGAACCTGGTCAGCTCCAGTTCTGCTTGGATGATCTGCAACAACAGGGTTTCTTCTTTAACTATTACATTTGGATGACCTGTATCACCTGAAACTGAGTGAGCTAAAATGGGTTTGTGTGCATCAAGAGAAACATGGTGAATATTTTAAGAACTTTTAAAAGTTTGTGTGGGGTATAGATGTTTATAACCCTAAGTATTTAGTATCTATGGGATGCAGCACATGACCGCAGGTGACATCAGTCTGACCGCTAAACGCTACACACACACACACACACACACACACACACACACACACACAGCTTCCTACCACCTATGATTTACAGACCACCTCTGACCTTCAAACAAGATTACCAACAACACAGATTTTGCTTCTCCCATCCGTCTGCCTCAATCACTTCTATAGGAAATATCTTTAGCCTCTCTATATAGTGTCTTTCCAAATTGCACCCTAGTACCTATATAATGCACTCGTTTTACCAGAGTCGTATGGCCTCTGGTTAAAAGCAGTGCACTATTTTGGGAGTAGGGTGTCATTGGGATTAGGATTACAAAAGGGGTATATCCCATACAGATTGCAGCTGTGTCGAAAATACCTTGTTGCAAACTGGAAACGCAACTCCTGTAATCAGATTTTTTTCCATGTTAAACTGAAGTTTTTCTAGTCCTAAACTAATATTCTTGTGTATATGGATTTTCTATAGGCTGCCAGTTTAAGGTAAGCCATAGAGGCGCAACACCATAATGCCATGGAAGGAGTTAGGTTTGCAATGACTATTGTTCTATAGTTAGGGAGCTACTGTCTCCTCTGGGTTTGACGGGACAGGCTAGTTTTTATTGCCCACTTTACATGGTCTGCTCTGCCCTGTATTGAGTCGTGTTGATATTCAATGAAAAGAACAGATCCTTTACTACTACATCGAAGAACATGTGTCAAATATGCACAGCCTAAATGGTACCCAATTCCCTATGTGCACTGGTCATAAGTAGTGTGCTATCGAAGCAGGAGGGGGCAATCTGGGGTTTAGATAATATGCCTTTGCACAAGGCTGCCAGACTATTAATATGGCATGATTACTGTATACATTTGTAACTAATCACTATTAAGTACATTCAGCATATATAGGTTCTGTCAGTAGGGCAAATTCTGTAGAGTGTGGATGGCCAACCGGGTTCCCCGTGTGACATCATCTGGTCCCGCTGGCTGACATTGACACTACGTGGCCTCCGCCTTCCCGGCAGCCACTGTTTTTGTCATGCTTCAGAGACATGTTCTCAACGAGTGGGGACGCCTCTGCGGAGACAAGGAATGTCCACCAGCATGGAGGCAGGCCTCTGACATTGGTCCAGGTAGCCTCCCTGTCTCAGCCTCCCTGCAGGCCAGAAGCCTCCTTCCAGCCTCTCTCCCTCCAGCCTCTACGTCCTTTAATGGCTTGCCAAGGGAAGAACTAATTCTCCGAAGAATGCTATATCGCATAATTAAGAGTCTGTAGGAAAATACAGAGGGAACATAGTGCAGGGGCGGCTCAACTTGAACACTGTGAGGTATGCCGGCAGAAACCTAACGGTGGGTCGTCTATTTAAAGCAGATGTGGACCACTGCTCTATTAGGGTACTTCTTCCCAGATACACCTTCACTCACTGCCTGGTTTTGGTTCCTGACCAGGGTTGGGAAAGTGGCCACCTGCCTTCTTCAGAAACCTTGTATATAATCTCTGAAGGCCCTTTTAATCGAAGTGTGGTTTCAACCATCTGCTGCTCCGTAATGCTTATACTGTTTTCTGTTATAAGTACTGTCATTATTAAATGTTTTATCTCTATGAATTATTAAAAATATGAACATTTGTAATTTGTTTCTTGCATTGGCCTAAAGCAATCTGATATTAAGAAATGAGCTTGATTGCTTTGCCTTGTGTATCCCGTGCATACGACTATTATAAAATAATGTGAACTTGTAAAATACCTGTGATTATTGTAATTTGCATGTGTAATTCATAGCAGTTATTTGGCTATATAGTCCAACAGTTACAGGAAAGCCAGGAAAAAGAAAAGGTTGATGAGATGAAGACATCAGGTTGTTTGAATGTTGAAACAACAGTCAAATGCTTCATTATTTCCATTCCAGTGGAATGTTGGTTCAGGATTAAACTTTAACTTCATCTCTAAGTGATGTGGGATTCTCACCATCACAAGTACAGTGTGGTTATTCACAGCCATGAAAAAATAGAAAAATACTTAATTTATGTTCACAACACTGAATCAACTTTATTGATCACTTAATCATGACACAACAGACAATGCCCCTGTGTAGCTAAAATGTTAGCATGCTGCTTACAACACCAGGGTTGTGGGTTCAATTTCCACAGGGGGCCTGTAGAGAATAAAAAAGATAGGAAAATGTGTGCTTTCACTACCGTAAGTCACCCTGGATAATTTATGTTATTGTAAATACTCTGACAAAGTCATTGCCATGGGAAGGAGGAGTGCTGGAGGTGCTGCTGCCCCCCTGATGAGATTCCAGTACTCTGTAATAATTCCGTCCGACTCCTGTGTGTTTGATATCAGTTCAATTCCTCAGCACACACTGCTAAAGACATTTTCCCGTGGCCATGAACAAAGTCGTCCTTTTTTTTGGTCTAACTCCCTATGTAATGCATTGCTTTAAACCTGAGCTCAAAAGTAAGTAAAATGAAGTGCACTATTAACGGAATAGGGCGCCATTGTGGACAGAGGCATATTATGACCTCGATTCAGTGGGAGAGATCCCTACTTTATATGATGTATGCTACGACACAGGTGGGAATACATTAATAGGTTTTTATGTATGTTCATTGAGTGATAGCCAACAGGCAATTTTTCTCCTAGCCAGGGGCCAGCTTCTGAGGTAATCCACTGCAGGTGTCTCCCCAATACAAAGTTGAAAAGTCATCCTCAGTACCAGACCTTTAGAGAATTCCCAGGACAAATAAACCAATCCTAGTTCTTGGTGGGGAAAAACGTAATGGTATCATTCCATATGCTATCCTATTGGCCATCAGAACGTTGTTCCAAAGAAGTGCATTAAGAATAAGGACCCACTGGGATGCACACACAAAGTGCTGATAATGTTATTGATGTGAAACTTGTCTGAAGACATGAGGGATCCAATTATCCCTTCTAGTTATGCATGGAAACAGTGGCAGTGGAAATGACTTACACGATTAAAAGACAGTTGCTTCCCATTTGATCATTAAAAGTTGTTGCTTCCCTTTGATCAGTTTATTTTTTTTTAAGTGCGAGGGAATTTCATTGTAATGGCTGCTTTTATCCCAACGTAATTAGACATAAACAGTACCCTTAATGTGGTGTGATCCATTGGGTTCCAGTAGCAAGACTCAAAATGAACTCGAGTGAATATATCCAGCTTTGTTCCACACATGCCGTTCTCCCTATTTCCTTGTCTTGTTGCGTTCTTGGGTATTTTTTTTATGTTCTTTAAAAGCTAGGTTCATATGTCCAGGGTGGATCAACAGCAAGCGCCACCCTCTGCTCTAAGTGAATTGGACGATGGTCCTGTCACTAGATTTGTTTTGAAGTTGTTTTTCCCTTGACAAGCCAATATGGTGCTCGTGTCTGTTTTTTTGGTTGGTTTGTAGGAACTTAACTCTGTGTGTGTAAACTCCCCATTGTTTTTTTTCTCTTCTGAACTCAGCATGTGAACTTGGTCACTCAGGATGCTTGAGGCCCAGCGCTTGACCACAAGAGGCTTTAGGAAGGAGAAGTCTGAAGTCTGCATGAAATCTCTGTCGCACTGAGCGTCAAGCTGCTGAGTTTTCAGGGAAATGCCAGTGTCTGTTTGATTTAATAATGACTTTAAACCTAATGCTTCCATTTTTGGGCAAACCTGGTGAGGACCAAGTACAGCAGAGGTAATATTTGATTGAAAATGAGAGAGGCCAGTTTGACAGTCTGGAATGTGAGTGGTGCGATTACAGAGCGAAGCTGGACTTTCGTGCTTTACTTATTTATTTTTTCACCTCGCCTTAGATTTTTGGGTTTCATATGGAATCAATCTGTTGGTTTCTAGCGGTTAAGACATATTAGTTTTGTATGTTCTGTCTGAAATGCATAGCAGCTGCCGTGGTTAACAGTTTCCCTTTCTCTTTTAGTTTTACTGCTAATTCCAAAGCAGTTGCCTTTGCTGGGGTCTTGTTTGCAAAAATGACCCTTAATATTTCTGCTCATTTGGGTTTACCATGATCTCTGAAATACAAAGTCCCAGGAGTTCAAGAGGAGTATTGTTGGCATGTCACCAGTGGAAACAAAGTGGGAGAGAAAGAGATCGCCCATCCGCTGTCCTTATTAGCTGTGGCCTCTGCCTCCAAATTTGAAATGCTTCAAAGACTTCAGAGAAAGCAAGCTGTGGTAAGATTAGAGAAGTCAATTTGACTGAGATGAATTGGAGGAAAGTGGGAATCCCTTCCAGACAAGGAACATGAGACATGTTTCACTGAGCTCCTGTACCCGGTCTTGTCTACTGGTTAATGTCATGTGCCATTTCCGAAACGATGCCGCACTTTGCTCTTGACAGTTGGTATGATGAGTTGGGCCAGGTGTTTTTGTAAAAAATAATATGTATCTTTACAAAATGCTGATGTGTGATGACTACTTTACCTGTTACTACATGAAGTGTAGAGAGAGTTACCACGTCAGAAAGGACTAAGAAGTTGAGGAAAGATGTTGGGGAAACAGTGTTTTGTTGAAAGCCAGAATTCAGGAAAAGTTTAGCATTCTTATGGTGGAAATTAAGCATGTGTATTTTGGGAAGTAATTATGTTTTCAAAAAGTTTTAATTAGGCCATGGGTCACAGATTAAGTCATTTTAATACCCCCAGATAATTCCTGTGCTTTGACTTTGTGTTTACAAGAATAATGAAAAGACAAAGTGAACATATCAGTGGACATGTTCCGGTCTGTCCGTTGTCTACTTCATTTGTGTAAATTGTTCATGCATGTTGTGGTTCATTATGACAGTAAATAAAATTCTGGGCACTGCACCGCTAGCATCTTCTCTACTTCTTCCCCCAAAATTTCTGCATGTAGAACGCCCTTTCACAGAATCATTGACTTAGCCATATCGACTGTTTGGTTGTATATGTTTTAGCCATGATATTAATCCAATAAATATTAAAACCATGATACTCCAGTATATTTTGTATAGTCAAGATCCAAAGAAATTCTTCCATCATCCCCAGGTGAGAGGGCACCCTGAGCCACAGGTCACATGGTCCAGGAATGGGAAAACTGTAATAGCCGGTGAGCGTATCGTCATGGAACAGAGTAGCCGTGGAACCTTCAGCCTGGTGGTACATGGTGTCCAGGACAGTGATGCTGGACTCTACACATGTGATGCAGTGAATGATGCCGGGAGTCGCCAGGTTACCGCGGAGATCACTGTAGAAGGTACCTCACATCAACCTTTGTACTGTCCACTAACGTTAAATCCCAAAAGACACCCTATTCCTTACTTAGTGTGCTGCTTTTGAATAGGATCCATGGAATAGTGTGCCATTTAAGATCCAATGAGCCCAATGGTGTGTTGACAAGAGTGTTTTTTGAGGGGGATTACTGGCTCTGGAACTCCTTTAAAATATTGCATTGACAGCAGACATCCAAGTAACCCTGAGAAATGTGCCCAGTCTCAATAGTTCATGTGAAATTAAATAAAGACTGAGCTGAATATTTTGAGCGCCAGCACATTTATTAGACTCTATAAAATATTTGAGGTGTTGTAATGCATAATGTACACAGTGTTTCGTTCTGTGCCCAAGTGATGTTTGACCTTTGAGTTCCTGCAGATGATGTCTTTTTTTAATCCAACTTTCAGAAGGAACATATTAAGTATTAAACAGTATAGCCAACACATGGCTCTAGACCAAGTTGGTCCCCATGCACTATATACTGCACCCCATTTTGATCAGGGCCTAGTAGGGTATCATTTAGGTTGCAGCCTTTACACTGTCCACACGGAAGCCTTCAGGAACTTTTTCTTCCTGTTAGCATAAGTGGTATTGGCACACTTTCATTTTCAAATTCCTTGGCATGTACCATGCCAGCTTTGCCTTTCCATTTCCGACGGTTTTTCTGTGGATACTTAGGTTACATTATGCATGAAAAGGCGGGGGGCTGGTACCTAGTGCTTTCCAGTGAAAGTATGTAAACATTCAGATGTCCTGCACATTTGTTCAGCTTTACGAGGATCATAAACAGCTATTCAGGCACCCCAGGTTTACTAAACACTAACAGAAACATATGGAGCGTGCCCTCTTTAACTAGTAGCAGTGCAAACATCGCTTAACAGGGCCTTGCAGTGAGATATAAAGCGTTCTGCTTCCCATTCGGTTGCATTACGTACTGCTCTGTTCTCTCTGTCAGTCTTCCAAATGGTGCCCTATTCCCTGCAGAGTGCACTGCTTTTTAATAAAACCGGTTTCAATGGAGAATGTAGTCCCCTGGAGGCTGGTCTTTCTTCATTATCTGAGGTATGTTTTCCATCTCTCATAGGGAACGCAGGGAAGACGTACCACCTGACGTCCTCGAGTAGAACAGGGTAAGTTGTCTTTGTCTGCCCTAATACCTCCCTATTTCCTGCATGGTGCACTTTTCACTAGAGCCCTTTGCACCCTGGTTAAACATTATTCACTACATGAGATAGAGGGTGCCATTTGGGACGCATTGTTTTTTCATTCTGACACAATCAACCATTTTATCCTGTTCTCCATACAGCGTCTGTTCAACATGAATCTTTTTTAATGGAATTGTGACTCAGAATGTGTGTATGTTTTGTATTTGTACAAAAAAGGTATGACCAAATGGTCCTATTACTTTATTAAGTCATTATTCAAATGGAATTTGTTTGCTCAAGTGATGTAATTGAGCAGACACATATTTAGAAGTTGAGGTAGCGAGTGGTTGTTTTCTTTGACTCCAGCGGACGAATCGGGGTTCCACCGGTGGAGAGCAGGCCCAGTATCTGGGGGGAGAGCCCCCCCAAGTTTGTGACAAAGCCCTCTCGCATCTTTGCCCGAATTGGACAGAGTGGCAAGTTCTCTGCTAAAATCACAGGACGTCCGCAGCCCCAGGTTACCTGGCTCAAGGTGAGCTTATACAGCGATTATTTGGGCTGCAAAATTCCAGGAACTCTCCAGGAACTCACAGGTTTTCCAGAGATCCTGAACTGAAATGTTCTCTAAATCATCGGAAAGTGTCCAGGAAATACTGAATTGGAAAGTTACTGAAAATGTGTGAACCTAAATGGAACAGAGATGATGTATTCTGTCTCTCACAAGGGGGAGAATGGTGGCTCTTTGCTAAGATTTATTTGATTCTCCCTCTCTGTTTCTCTATATCCCTGTCATTTTTTATTGCTCTCTTTTTCCCCTCTCTCTCGTGCTTCTTGTTCTGCCCCTCCATCTCCCCATCGCCATCTCACTTGATGACTCACTCTGTCTGGATGTTACAGGGAGATCAGGAGATCCATGCTTCTTCCCACTTCAGCATGTTTGAGAAATCGGGAATCCACTTCCTGGAGATTCGCGACGTGTGTTTGGAAGATGCTGGAACGTACATCTGCTCTGTGGCCAACAGTGCTGGTAAAGCCACGGCTATGGCGGAGCTGAACATTCAGGGTAGGACACCGCAGCCAATCACAGGGCTTGTTATTCAGCCATCAACAGGCTATCCCACAAAATTGCATTTTTGTTGTACTTTTTTTGACTAGGGCCCACTAGTGTACATTGCTAATAGGTTGTGATTGGGGTGAAAGAACAGTTAATGGCCCATTATGCCATTTCTGACAATTTGTCATATTTTAGAAATAACGTGTGTATCCATTCCTTGTTTAGGTTCAGGCAGTGACACAGGCATGTGAGTGTGTAATTTTTACAATTCCCAGCATGGTAATATCACTAAATCTGCGATTACATTTCGGTGAGTTGGATACAAAATATTTCCCCAATTATTTATTGACATGGTGTTCAACCTCCTGCTCCCCCTGCAGCCTGGCTCCCTCCATGCCAGTAAGCCCTGTCCCAAAGACAACTGACACCGTTGAAGTCAAGCACACTAGTAATGGCCTGCTCACTGACCGACGCTCACCTTCCAAGACAGAAGAAAGGACTGAGGCCAGAGAAGCCAGAGATCTCCCCACACTCACTAAGGAGACCAGGGAGACCACAGCCAGCAAAGGTCCAGCATGGAAGGCTGACGCTGCGTCCCCCAAGCCCCACGTGACATCCCCCAAGCCCCCTGCGAACCTGCCGGAAGAGGCCCCTCAAAAGCCGTGGGTGGTTTCTCCAAAAGCTGCCAGCACCACCTCCCTGCGGCACCAGCTGAGAGGTCAGGGGGTTTCCAATGCTGGGTCAGAGCCTCACAGCAGAGCCCCTGACAGGGATTCAGGAGATGCAGTGAAGGGGTCCCCAGGGCCATCTTCAGAGCCTCCCAAAGAGAGCAGAAGGCAGGCCAGGGAGAGCAGGTCAGACAGAGCAGCTGTGAGTGCAGGGGCTCCACCCAGATTTGACTCTGTGCCTCAGAGCCAGGACGCTACAGAGGGGACCAGAGTCACGTTCAAGTGCCAAGGTAACACAGTTCAAATTTTGTTTTATTTTTTTTCCATTTGATTAGATTGACACGGTGGGAATTAATAACCAAGTTTCCAAGAAAGTTGGGACGTTGTATATAATGCATATAAAAACAGAATGAAATGATGTGCAAATCATTTATCCCTTTATTAAGACAGCATATTATGTTGAAACTGAGACATTTTATTGAAAATACATGCCCATTTTGAATTTGGTGCCAGCAAATTCAAACTCCTGTCCAAACTCAAACAAGTTGGGACAGGGGTTTGTTTACCAATATGTTGTATCACCTCTTCTTTTAATAATATTCTGTAAGCATTTCGGAGCTGAGGAGACCAAGTGCTGTAGTTTTAAAAGTAAAATGTTTTCCCATTCTTTATATAGGATTTCAGCTGCTCAACAGTTTGGGGTCTACATTGTCGTATTTTTTGTTTGATAATGCGCCAAATATTTTCAGTGGGTGACTGGTCTGGACTGCAGGCAGGCTAGTTTATCACCCAGAATCGTTTACTGCAGAGCCATGCTGTTGTAATATGTGCAGAATGTGGTTTGGCATTGTCTTGCTGAAATTAGCAAGGCCTTCCCTGAAAATGATTGTGTCTGGATGGCAGCACGTTGCTCAAAAACCTGTACTGTATATAATGTTCAGCAGAAAATGTTTTTATTCTGAGAAAATGTTTCTCAAGTCCAAACATTAAAATATTGTTAATGTCACCACATTTTCCGTTAACCCCTTTTAACACCTTCCTCCCTGCCCTCCTCATCATATTCCCAAGATAGGTCATTTTGATCACTTTTTAACCAACAATTTGGACAGTGTTTAATAATTGGTTATAGCTACTTTATTAAGGCCTATTAAACCATCCGATTGCCTAGTGGTGTGTGTTATTCCAGTCTCAGGTTCCCCGATGCCTGTCCTGAGCTGGTTTAAAGATGGCCTCCCATTGAGACCCAGAGCAGGTCTGAGCTTCCAGCAGGATGGCAACATACACATCCTTACAGTGGACAATGTCCAGAAGAGAGACAGTGGGACATATGAATGCACAATGACTACCAGTACTGGGAAGATGTCTTCAACCTGGAACCTCAACGTCAAGAGTAAGTATTTAGTGTGCTTCCCAAGTGTCTTGGTCACAAGAACACTGGTCAAAGGGATGCATTATATTACCAATATTAGTGCAATTTGGGATTCTGATTTATTGTACAGACTGTGGTAGGTAATAATGAAGGGGAGCATAATGGTTTTACACTAAATTTGACAGAATCCATGTCAAAATTGCTTTTATTTAATGAAAAATAAATTGATAACCAAAATGTATTTTCAAAAAATATATATTTTCAGTCGTTATGTGCTTGTAATTGATATCCCGAGCCATTTATTTATAATTACATTTTTTGTTAGTGAAAACTTGTTATCATTTTTGATGACTCATCGATACAATAGACAACAATGCATCATGAAATGGGACTAAGCATGTTATAAAGCATTATAAACCACAACTTACATTACACCAGAAAATCATTCTGAATCATTTCTCACTTACATTGCTGGATAATCACTTTTGCATTGCCTATCATTTCTGGCACACACAAACTGGACACTGGCATATTTAGACTAGCAAACATTCAACAGAGATTAAAATATCTATAAGTCTGTATCGTCCTCAGACACCTTTTTATAATACATTGTAGTCAATCTTAAGTCTACATAATGTGACAACCGAAGAAAACAAGATATAGTATGAAGAACTATCAGTTACAATCACAGAAAGACTGAAAATAAAGCCATGTGAGAATGTGTGATCTTCTTGCAGTTAGGGCTCTGTATAATGCAAGCAATGTGGCAGAAAAGCCTTTGCTGGCCAGATTATTTATTACATTAATTCTTTACAGTGAACTAGTCTACAGTTTATAAGCCCGATAGTTTAGACTTTAGAATACAATCTCCACAATCTCCAGTTCTTTCTTTGGATAAATAAGCATTTCATTCCTTTCCCCTGGCTCTCTCAATCAAAACATGGTAATGATGAAGTAGGGCTAAGTGAGCACATCAGGTTTTTGATAATTCCTGAGCCACAATGCTGATTTGGTCTGAGTTCAACTATAACGACACAGTGTTGCTTTTGGATTGGTCTTTAGAAGTTGTCTGCCGTCTGTATCAAAATGAAAGTTTTTATTTAATAATAATCAAAGGGAAACTGTATTCTAACGTCTCCTCCAAAGACAGCTCATTGGCTTGTGTAGTAAGCCTAAGAGTCATTTATGGAGATCAACTTTAAAATCTGCAACCGGATGGTTTGTGAAGTATATTTTCAGCAGTATTGTGACCTAATCATGGCCTTGTTGACAAAATTTACATCATGAGGAAATAGAAGACAGTGGATTTCCATTGGTATTGGTAATTTAACCTGTAGTGAAGTAAAACTATTTGTACCTCTCTTTTGTCCGGTCCCCAACTTTGTCATGTTGTATCTACAGCCCTGTTCCGAGCGGGAGCAAAATTTCTTTACACTGCTTGTCCAACAAGGACTTTATGTACAGCTGCTGTCACTTATCTGACGACCTTGGTTAGCTTTGCAGGTTCCCCAAGATCTCATCTTCATCCGCTTATCCATTGTTCGGTCGCAGGGGAAGCAGCTCCAGCAGGGGACCCCAAACTTCCCTTACCCGAGCTACATTTGCCAGCTCTGACTGGGGGATCCCGAGGCGTTCCCAGGCCAGTGTCAAATAAAATCCCTCCACCTAATCCTGGGCCTACCCCAAGGTCTCCTACCAGCTGGACGTGCCTGGAACACCTCCCTAGGGAGACGTCCTGGGAGCATCCTTACCAGATGCCCGAACCACCTCAACTGGGTGCTTTCAATGCAAAGGAGCAGCGGGTCTACTCCGAGTTCCTCATGGATGACTGAGCTTCTCACCCGATCTCTAAGGGAGACGCCAGCCACCCTTCTGGGAAAACTCATTTCAGGCGCTTGTACCCGCGATCTAGTTATTTCGGTCATGACCCAACTTTCATGACCATAGGTGAGGGTAGGAACGCAAATTGACCGGTACTTCGAGAGCTTTACCTTCCGGCTCAGCTCTCTTTTCGTCACAACGGTGCGGAAAAGCGAATGCAATACAGCCCCCGCTGCTCCGATTCTCTGGCCAATCTCCAGCTCAATTTTTCCCTCACTCACGAACAAGACCCCGAAATACTTGGACTCCTTTACTTGGGATAAAACCTCATTCCGTACCCGGAGGAGGCACTCCATCAGTTTCCTGCTGAGAACTATGGCCTCAGATTTAGAGGTGCTAATCCCCAAGTTGCCCGAAGATAAGACTAGGAAATCCCTACTGAAGATGCTTCCCTGCTTTAGCACATTGCCTCTCTCACAGGGTTTGTCAGCTACCCCTCAGCTATCGGGCCCCGTCAAGGTTTGAATCTGAAGGTTTGAATCTGATCACCTCAGGGCTATGAAAAAGGGCACTCTAGTTGCCACTTGGGAGGCCCAGAATCTGTTTCTTATGACAATTCTTAGACAAACCCATTTCATAACAAACTAACTTGCTGAGACTATATGGAACAACTCACCAGTGTAGTGATTCAATTTGTAGCAAAAGGAGAGAGTTGGGCAGAACTGTGCCAAAAACTATGAATGATTCAGTTTGTTTTGCTTGAGACAGCGGTCAGTTTGTGGGGAGTGTGTCCTTTAGAAAGGACTAGAACAGTTTTTTTTGTTTACCGCTGCCCTCTGCTGGTGAGAGAGACAAGTCATCTGTTGCATTACACTCAGCATGCTGATTTCCCACACTTGTTCCAGAGTGTGGGCTTGCACCCTCCCCATCCAAGATTTGAAAGCTACGGAGCCCCGGAGGTGACATTAAAACATGTACTTGTTTTATAAAAAGTGCTCTCATTTTATAAAATGGGCTCTCTTATAAAACGTGCTCTCGTTTTTCTGAAAACCAGCTC
>JACXGJ010000462.1:59702-124607 GCA_016801105.1 Esox niger
GCACGTTTCATAAAACGAGAGCACGTTTCATAAAACGAGAGCACGTTTCATAAAACGAGAGCACGTTTCATAAAACGAGAGCACGTTTCATAAAACGAGAGCACGTTTCATAAAACGAGAGCACGTTTCATAAAACGAGAGCACGTTTCATAAAACGAGAGCACGTTTCATAAGAGAGCCCTTTTTATAAAAAGAGAGTACGTTTTATTTTTTTACATCTTTCAATTTCACCTCCAGGGATCTGTCGAAAGCTGGTGTATAAGAATTGGTTGGATGGTGTTTCCAGCATTGAAATGCATGGCAGGTAGTGTGCTAGTATACATTTTGGTGTGTAGAAACCTTATGTGACTAATAGAGGTACATTTTGTGACAAATCTAAATTTACCATTATAAGAAATATAAGACAATGTGCCATATGGCTCAGATAATGATGTAAATGAAATGATATCATCCTGTCTGTGTAACTCCTTCAATGCAGACCCTAGGCTGGAGGGGAGACCGCCTGCATTCTGTTCTGTCCTGAAGGGATGTTCAGTGAGTGAAGGCCAGGACTTCCTTCTGCAGTGTTCAGTGCAAGGGAAGCCTCTCCCTAACGTTTCTTGGCTCTTAAATGGTGAGATTCAGCCTACAATTCCTTCTCTCCCTACAATAACTTGGTTTGCCACCGTCTGTATCTTCACCAGTAGTCTTTCTGGAAGTCTCTGCTGTTAATACCTGCTGTTAATTGGAACATCTTGGCATTTTGGGAAATGTGCAACCCTAGCGGTTATTGACAATTATCTAGTCCGTTTTACCCACTAGAGGGAGACAATATTCCTTTTTTTACTGCTTACTGTTACAGTATGCTTTGTTGTTTTGATTGCATGATTCTCAATAGCATGCATAGTATGTACATTTTTTTTGGGGGGACATTTTGAAATGTTGTCAAAACATTTTCCATTTGAGTGTACAACATTGTTCCTTAAAACAATGTCTGTGCCCTTTTATCAACTTCAGCAGTGACAGCAATTACGTGAATTTCTTCATCTCGGTAAAGCCACATCAGGCTACTTCCATCTCATTGCCCTCTACTGTCCCCGATAAACAATTGACACTTTTTCCCTCTGTAGTTTTTCCAATGAGGGCCTTTTAAGGCAGGATGGGACAAACACTTTCATTTTCATATGCTCAAAACCACATTAGCAACCAAAACAAAGAAGCATTTGGCTTCGCTTCACACATCTCAGGCCCAACTCTTTAAATCAAAACTGAAGAATGACAAGAAAAGTTGTAACCTCTTGAACAGGTCCCCATTGGTAATAATTTGGTGTAATTTATAGAGTGCATCCTAAACCGCTGTCTACTTACTCAAATGAAGCATACTTTATGGGGAATAGTGTGCCCTTTGGGATGCAACTGTAGTGTGTCTGTTACTGTCTTTTCTCTC
Organism: Esox niger; assembly: GCA_016801105.1. Lineage (NCBI taxonomy): Eukaryota > Metazoa > Chordata > Actinopteri > Esociformes > Esocidae > Esox > Esox niger. The sequence goes on from JACXGJ010000462.1 coordinate 61,129, forward strand.
AGCGTGAGGCCATCCTGTCAGATGACCACCATTTCCCAGGTCTGGGTGCTCTGCTGCTGAAGGTTCATGCATTTCTGTCCTTCAGGACATGACTCCAAAATAAAAGCGGGGCATAACAACTTCACTAGAATTTCAACAGCGATAACAGGGTTTTCGTTTTATTATTGTAAGGTTATTTTTATCCTTTTATCTGTTTCTTTATAGCCCCTATCCCTTTCCATTGATTAATATGGGTCATAATCTGTTAGAGACTTGGATGTGACTTCTACCACATTGAACCCTGAATTCATCCAGTATTAGATGAAGTATTTTATATCTCCATATTTTATTAAGATGGATTGTTTGTGAAAAAATGTATTGGTTGTGGATATTGTTGGTTTTTTCCTTAATGTGTTTGTGAGTTGAATTATCCTCATCGAAAAAAAAACTATGCAGCATAGCTTTTAAAACATAAATGCCATCTTAAAAAAACAGAATTGACATGCTTGAAGTTTCAGGGCAGTCCCTGGTCAAGTTGAAACTGAGTTGAGATTGCAGCATAGTTTGCACCATTCAAATGATCTTAGTGCTCCTTGTCTGAGCTGCGCTGGAATTGTTGATGTTATCCTCTGGCCCCTTCAAGATGGATGGACAGTTAATGGCATCGCACTTACCTTAGGGAAGAGAAATAGTCCCCACTCCCAGAAGAGAGCGCCGACCGATTCACAGCCCACTTTTCTCATCTGTTCTTGCCGGTGGAAAATACACCCACAGCCATTAAACAAATATGCCTAGGAACCATATAAAGGAAAAACATGCATCGCTCCCTCCTGAAACCCCTCTGAAATATTACACCCAGCCAGACTTGGCCAGTGTTAGTGCTCCAAAGGCAGACATCAGGGACTCTCTCTCCAAGATGCTGATTCCTGCGGGCTTATTATGAAATGCCTACCGCCTTGACAAAAAAAGGCTCCTCTGGATTTCAAAGTGAATGCCCTTGTTGGGATTGTGTGGTCCAGCATGAGCGGCCAGAGCCGTCTTACGTTTGCCGGTGAGAAAGCGTCGCATCTTATCCGGGTTGAGTTTAACGTGGAGGTATAGCCCCACTATACCTGTTTGTGGAAACACAGGCCTGCAGGGAAAGACTGATACAAGAGACCTTTGGACCGTGGCATCATTCAGTTATGCCCACAGGTTTATTATTGTTTTAACAAAAACTATTTTTCCAGCTTCGTCAAACATATATAAATAAGAATTTGATTTAATATTAATGAAGTTGTGTATAACACTCTTGATTTTATGACATAGATTTGATTTTATATGACACGGATTTCCACATGATCCCCCCCACATAGTACATTCTTGCTTTACTTTTACAGGGTTGAAATGTTCTCCGTTCTAAGTGTAAGATAAACAATTTTAGCCGGGAGAGGATTCTGTTTAGGTGTGACTCGTCTTTCTCTCTCCCCCCACCCCCTCAGACAAGCCCGTGCCGGATGCCCGCTTCTCCTTTGAGAATGGCCTGGCCCAGCTCACTGTCTGCAGTGCACTGCCAGAAGACGAAGGCCAGTACACGTGTGTCGCTGAGAACAGTCATGGGAGAGCTGTGTGCACTGCTAGAGTCGTCGTCAAAGGTGGGCCTGGGAGCCACTATGGGGGCCGTGTGCGTTAAGCTTTGTGCTTCTGATCTGGTATCATCTACCACTGATGTGCAGTCATTTGCTGTGATCCAAAAGACTTAAAGACTCTGCTCCTGGTACATCTGGCACATGATGAGTTTCTCTGTCCCGGGAATAGTTGAGAATCTAAATCCGTTGCATGTTTCATGTGTCTTATCAGACATGTCATAATAGACTCCCTGCATAGAGCATATACAGTACATGCATGTAAATGCTGTACACAATCTGGTCCTTTTTTGAGGTCCCCATATTCCTGAAAGCATGGTAGTTTGAAAAATAAAATGTTAGGCCATGCCCGGGAGTACTTTCCACGTTTTATTTAGTGTTCAGATTACAATTAACCTGCATATCAAACAAGTGTACACAGTATAATCATTTTTATAGTAAAACATTTGTTTTAAATTTCTACTTTATTTCATAGCCAAAATGGAGAAAGATCAGTGTACCATAAAAGACCACAGCAGCAGTGCATGACCCCACAGACTGCTGACCACGAGACCACGCTGGGCCCCGAGAAAACAGAACCATGTTGATGTATAAACACGTCATATATGTCTCGTATTCTTAGCTTATTTTAGGTCTAGTAATATTTTGGCTACATTTAGAATTTTGAATACATGCTTATCTTCTCAGAAGAATGGGTATTTGGCCTTTGAGATGTCTCTATTGAGAGGTCTGCAGCGGTGCTGTAAGAAAATGTCTATTATATCTACGTTGGATTTAAAGAAACATCTGCTCTCCCTGTTCCAGCTCAAAATTTGTCTGCATCCTAAATTGCTATGCATTCCCCATATTCGGCACTTATTCACAATGTGGCCAAGTCCAAAGTAGTGCGCTGTCTGAAGTTGTGTGACATTTGGGACGAAACGCATGTTTTTCAGCATACACAGGGTTTTTGTGGCAGAGGTTCAGCTCTATTTCCATATAGGGGGGAGATAAAATACCATAATTTGCCCAGACATACTCTATGAGTTCAGATTGCAACCCAGACTAATCATAACATTGGGGAGAAGAAAACACTGCCCATTTTCCTTGTTACTACACTAACCATTTAGTTCATACATGTCAAACTAATAACACTCATTCATCTTTAGCAGCAGGAAGTGCTAGTACAGAGAAAGACGTCACAGTTAACGTGGAGTAAAGGGGAATTTCTAAGCACTTATTTTGAAGTCCTTTACGATGCATTCTAATACACGTACAATGTGGCAGATACTGTAAGCTTCCATGGTAACAGTGTTGTCGGAGATGGGCTTAAGAGGTAGTGTTGTTGGGGCTAGATCCTGAATTATGAAGAAAGAGTTGTGTCCGTCTGGTTATCACTGTTCTGCGAGGATGACCCCATGCAGGATGCCTCCTTGCCTGTTTTTGCTTTAGAAGTTTTCTATCTCAAGTGGCACAACTTTTCACCTGGGCTAGCTGGTGCCCAATAGGCTGAGGTCACATGTAGCATCCTAGCATCCTATAAAGGGCAGCTGGTAGTGTTTGATTGTCAGTCTGAGGCGACTGGGAAGCAAGTCTGTTTGATTCACAGTCTGAGGCGACTGGGAAGCGGGGCTGTTTGTGTCACAGTCTGAGGCGACTGGAAAGCGGGGCTGTTTGTGTCACAGTCTGAGGCGACTGGAAAGCGGGTCTGTTTGATTCACAGTCTGAGGCGACTGGGAAGTGAGTCTGTTTGATTCACAGTCTGAGGCGACTGGGAAGCGGGGCTGTTAGAGCAGCAGAAGCATGGATGGAAACATGCTGGAGATGCCTTGGATCTCCCTCTGGTATGCTGGATATGTATACAGACAGTGAGCTGTGTTTATGACAAGCCAGCATCCCTGTCTGTCAGGTCCTGATGTCCACAGGGTTAGAACCACTAGATTTATGAACTGGGGGATGTGGATGGGGGTTGACTCTACGTAGAACCAAACACCATACATGGTGCGCATGAATCAAGGAGCGAGGGCCAAAAACCTCTCAATCTCTCTTGCTCTTTTTCTCACTCCCGCTCTCTCTCCATCCCTTTCTGGAAGCCCCCCTCAACAGAGAAAAGTCCCTGGTGAAAATGTGCCTTGGTTGGCTCAGAACAGCTTGTCCTCTTGCTTGCTCTCGGTCCCTTTTATTTAGAATTCTTGCCATTTCTTATCTGCAATAGGATTTGCAATGTTATAATACATATTATTTTCAGATTACATTCGTCCTAAGCATTACCTTTCTCACAAACGGAATTAAGTGGAAACTGAATAAAGTGATTATTATTTATTTTTTAATTCTCAGGACCTAATTACCTTGGCAGGGACATTTCACTGAACTGTCTCTATCTACTACGGTCAAATTTAATGAGAATATCCCAGGGTTTGCTGATTCAGGACAAGCACCCCTCAGGTCTGCCAAGAACATCAAAACATAGCCAGGTCTTCTCTGTGTTGTGGTGTTTAGAGCTAGGGGCCTAATAGGTGATTGAACTGTAATTGAAGTAGCGCCAAGGGCGCTGGCTAAACCTACTGCTTTGACTTAATGGGCAAACCCCGTGCTATTGCCGACGCAGAAATACTGGAGATTCGCTTTGTGCTGTGGAAACATTTCCAGATGAAAGTCCAACTGTGGATCAGATGTACACTGGAGGTGTTGTAGCACCTATATGTTTGGCTGTCACAGTCAATGGGAACACACTAACTTTTCCACAGTGTTTGGCATGGTTTCTTCAGTACTGTAGGTTTCAGATGTCCTGCTGTGACAGCCTGCCAGACAGCTGAACGCGGCCGAGGACCTTCTCCTACACGGTTATCCTGATCTGCACGTGCGTGCAGACTCCCAAGAAATGCACGGTTTTGTTAACATCAGTGTTTTTTGGTTCGCTACGCTTGTGTCCCAGCTAGATGCCTTCCCAAACAGAGCACTGCTTTTGACCACGGTCCCAATTCTCTCTTTAAAAAGTTGCTCCTGTCCCAAACCCATAATATTCCAAGGAATCTAGAACTATTAATTTATTTGACGTTGATTGGGGGAAAGCGTGTTGGTTCGGTTGGCGATGGTGTGCTGTTTTACTCATGTCCTGAACAAGGCAACTCCGGAATTGTTGTTGTTCTATTTCAGCTAAGAAAAGTGTGAAGAGGTCCGACCCTCAGAATGCATCTGACACCAAGAAGCAATGGAAGCCATCAGCCCCTGTATTTTTCCGAGGTCTGAAGGATCTGAAAGTCATGGACGGTAGCCAAGTCATCATGACCGTGGAGGTGACTGGTAAGTGTAGTTCTCCACCTCTGTTATGTTTATTAGCTCCTGAATGGAAGACTGTGAGCTGAACAAGGGATGGACTTAAAGGACTAGTCCAATGAGAACTACTTTTGTGTGTTGTTTGTTGGAATCATTTTGTGGCAGTGCGTCATAGTTCATACGTAAAGCCCTGTCAGTGTCTCATTCTGGCTTTTATTCTCATTAAAGTGATTGGAAGGCTCTTGGTTTGCTTTTCTCTGTTTTCAGTGACTGTTTGTTTTAGACACTGGTATTTCCTGCTCAGGCCCCCTAGAGATTGGTTGACTCTCAGAGTATTATCATTTATTATTATTACATAATCTTCAACATCCCACTTCCTGTGTGTATGCATGTGCGCGTGCACTTGAAAACATCTTAATTTATTAGCTACACAATACATTTATAGATAAATTGTGTTAATTTGGATTCATTTTTCTGGGATAAAACCTTTCTTTGATTATTACAAAAAAAAACAAAAATCTTTGCATTTGGAGAAAGGTGAACAAAATAAAAGCCTGAATTTCTGTCATACCTCGTGTAAAATGTCACTGTCATAGGGAATCCTCATCCAGAGGTTGTGTGGCTCCACAATGGGAAGGAGATCCAGGAGTCGGAGGACTTCCATTTTGAGCAGAAGGGGAACCAATATAGTCTGTTCATCCAGGAAGTCTTCCCTGAGGACACTGGGAAATACACATGCGAGGTGTGGAATGAAATGGGAGAGGTTCGCACCGAGGCCTCACTCACTGTACAAGGTAAGCTAGCTATTAGCCTAGCTAACTCAACTTGCTCTGGCACAGTATATCAGGTGAAACATCTCTAGCAGGCAACAAGTGAAACATCTTGAAGTGAAATCCCATTTAAAGTAACCCTAAAACCTGTGAATCTGTGTGGGGAAAAAGCAGACTAAACAGGAATTGTTCCACCAGTTTTCTGGAGAAAATGTGCATTGCTTAGCGTTACCAGGTTCATGGAATATTAAACAGGTTGTCTGTGTGTTCCAGAGCCCCAGGACGGGGTGCAACCCTGGTTCATCACCAAGCCCAAGTCCATCACTGCCTTCCTGGGACAGAACATCTTGTTGTCCTGTGCCATCGCAGGGGACCCTTTTCCCCAGTGGACCTGGAAGAAAGAGGGCCAAGTGATATCCACTGGGCTGGACTATGAGATCCTGCAGAAGGAGGACGTGGTGTCCCTGCTCATTCGACGTGTCCGTACCCAACACACTGGAGACTACGAGATCAGTCTGAGGTAGGCTCTTGCCTCCTTTGTAATCCTTATGCAGTGCACTACTTTGCACCACAGGCTGGTTTTTGTTTTGGAATGTACTTCTTTGTTCTACAGTCTTTTTATGTCTTGCTGCGGCTTAAATATATATTTTCCTTTCCTTTCTTGGCTGCTCTTTCAAGAAACTGTTTTACATTGCTTATACCAGTAGTTGCTTATATATTATAGAGACTACAACTAATGCACAAAACAGTCATTAGATACAAGCGTAATATAACATATATAAAACATAACAACGTTTATTCATTTCGTTGTGAGAAGTTTTTTATTTTTATTTGTTCAGCATTTTCTATGGGGATTTGATCCTCTCCTCATGCTCATTAATCTTGGTCTGCTTCTGGCATTGTATAGAACTTTAATTCCATGTTGTGTTAGGCTAAAATAACTTGTGATATTCAAAAATACCTGCAGAAATCTTTTCATTTACCATTTCTCCTGAAAACTGGATTGAACACGCTGAATAGTATGTTGTAAAAGTAATGTTTTAAAGGTCACTGAGATGCCTGGCCTTATCTTGATGATATCGATTTTAGAAATTTCTGTTTTACTGTACATGTGAGAGCCAGTTACATCCATGTCATACTTTCTCCTTTCTTTTAGGAACAAAGTAGGCGACTGCAGTTGTGTTGCCACATTGCTTGTCAGCGAAGGTGCAGCAGTTTCCTGTGGAGACCGGCAAACGTATGTAGCTAGCTAGCCAACCACATCACTGACAAGGCCCCTCAGCCTGGGCTATTTTTACCTCCTCCCCCCCCCCCCCCCACCCAGCCCCTGGTTTCAAGTCATCCTAATCCCCAAATATAACCAAACAAATTGTTTACAGTTCCTCATCCAGCTGTGCCATTGTTCAAAGCCAGGGGCATTCACTGTGTTCAGGGTGCATGCCCGTATAAGGCTACTGAAGTCATCTGTGATGTAACACCATTTGAGTTGTGGTGCCCCCCCTGCCCCCCCCCCTCGCCCTAATTAACCGTCAGAAGCTGAGCCTGAATCAGCCGGGCCTTTTAAACGACTCGTGTTTTTTTTCCTCCTCCGCCCCCTCTGTCTTTTGGCTGCTGCAGTCCTGAGCCTTGTCAGCGTGTGGGAGGGGTGGACGGGACAGTGCGAGGCAGAGGAGCAGCAGGCAGCAGCCACACTCAGAAGGAGTCCGAGGATTCCGAGGAGCCCAGCGCAGCCCGGGGACTCCTGAAGAGGCGCGTGGAGACCAAAGAGCACCGCGAGGACCAGATCCGCCTGCAGGAGGCTGAGCAGCGTGACTTCCGCACGGTGCTGGGCAGGAAAGTCACCACCAAAAGTGTCTCCGAGGAGGACCTGAAGGAGATCATGGCGGAACAGATGGACTTCAGGGCCCAGCTCAAAGGGGTGAAGCCGAAGACCCTGTCCATTGATGAGCGGAAGGTCAGCGCTCCCGCGCAAGTGGACTTCCGAGCCGTCCTGGGGAAGAAGGGTGGCGCCGTTGCCTCCCCCCAGAAACCGGGAACTGCTTCCATTGAAAAAGCAGAGCCTGCAGATTTGAAATCGGTTCTGGCCAACAAGAAGAAGCAGACCATCCTGGAGAAGAATGGGGAGAGTCTTGCTTCAGGCCCTGCAGCAACAACACCTAAACCCCTTGGTCCCTCCCCTGACAAGAAGGGCAAGGAGAAGAATGCGGTCAACTGTGTGGATGGTGGGATTATAGACAAGAAGAGTAACAACATTGGAAAGGAGCCTTGGTTTATTAAGAAGCTGAGCGATGATAGTGTGGTGGACGGGGCTCGTCTGAGGCTACAGTGTCAGGTGTCCAGTGAGCCCCCAGCAACTATAACCTGGACGTTAGATGGGAAGGTCATCAAACCCTCCAAGTTCATCAAGATATCCAACGATGGTAAATATGCAGCCAACTAAGACACTGGTGTAACGTAAACAGCACCCTGTTCCCTTTCTGGTGCACTTTTGACCAGAGGATGCCCATTTGGGACCCTCTTTTTAATACTGTTTAGTGCTGTGGAGGATTGGCTTCTTGTATTAGAAGTTGTGCATTTGTCTTTCTTCTGGCTTGCCTCTCAGTGCGTCTCTCAGTGCGTCTCTCAGTGCGTCTCTCAGTGCGTCTCTCAGTGCGTCTCTCAGTGCGTCTCTCAGTGCGTCTCTCAGTGCGTCTCTCAGTGCGTCTCTCAGTGCGTCTCTCAGTGCGTCTCTCAGTGCGTCTCTCAGTGCGTCTCTCAGTGCGTCTCTCAGTGCGTCTGTCATTTTAGCTGTCTGTCATTTTAGCTGTCTGTCATTTTAGCTGTCTGTCATTTTAGCTGTCTGTCATTTTAGCTGTCTGTCATTTTAGCTGTCTGTCTGTGTCTGTCTGTCTGTGTCTGTCTGTCTGTGTCTGTCTGTCTGTGTCTGTCTGTCTGTGTCTGTCGTTTTGGCAGTTTGTCGGTCTCTGTGTCGGTCTCTGTGTCGGTCTCTGTGTCGGTCTCTGTGTCGGTCTCTGTGTCGGTCTCTGTGTCGGTCTCTGTGTCGGTCTGTGTGTCTGTGTATGAGTCTAAAAGTTTCTCCTCACGCTAAATGGATTTCTGATGGGATATGATGGGACTGTAGACCTTTACATAAGGGAGTCAATGTTGTCATAGCATCGATTTGTTTTGTCATCGTTTCCTTGTTAAACGCCCCCCCCCACATATTTAAAACAGGGTATAAATAGAATATAGATCAGTAGAGATAAGAATAGCAAAAGGATTCCCTGTTTCTGGGCTCCTGGGGCTCCCTGACACAGCCAGAATTCATGCATGGTCCAGAAGTCACCCTATTCCTGAAATAGTGCCCTACATTTGACCAAGGCCTATAGGTATGAGGTTTCATTTGAAGGCAGATATCCTTAATCCCTGCTCTGTTATTTCAGGCAGCATGATATGTGGATGAGCCGTGGAACCTTCTCCAATTGCTTGAGTCCTGCCCCTTTATGTATGGCAGCACAGTGAGCGTGCATCTGCATGCGGATGACACTCACTACATAGTTTAGGTTTGTCTTTCTGCTCACGTCAGAAGGCCACAACAGTGAGTTGCCTCCCAGTCAGAGTGAAGCTGAATTCCAGCATGGGCCATGTGTGGGGCAAATCATCCCCAGATCCCTGCTGTCACACAACCATGTCAGGGACACCGGTAATGACAATCCAGGCTTGGTTTACTCAGATATGTCACAGTGTCATGGTCTCAATGGATGGCATTCGGCTCTGAGATATAACTTACCGTTTGTGTGTTTCCGTGTGTCTGTGGTGTGTGTTTACTGGGGCCCTCTGTTACATATGTTGCCTGAGAGTGTACAGGGGTGGCGCTTTTAGGTGTTTTATGTTAGACTTTCTCAAGACACTCCTGGAGGCAGATATGCGATGATGACAGAGATCTAAGTAATTAGTTGACTGAGTGGAATGGAGCAGAACTGAAATTCCAAGTCTGAAATTACTCAAGTTTAAATCTCTAACGGCAAGGTTGGGTTAATTGTTGTGGTCCGGCTGAAGGGCAGTGACAAGCAGTAACCATGGCAAAAGATCTTCTTGGAGAATTCAGCCTGTTTCAATATCCTGCGTCTATGAATTAGATACATTTCTGCCTTCAGGGCAGATCTGCCTGAAAGTCTTGTTTGAGTAAGTGAAACTCCAACACGCCAACCCTTAAGTGTGTACAGGGAGACAGTGTCTTGGCCATTTGTATGCTGGAGGTCTTTCATATTCAGGGGCCAATCTAGCTAAGGTCTGTGTATACTGGGGGACCATTCTAGTTACGGTCTGTGTGTAATTGGGGGCCATTATAGCTAAGGTCTGTGAGTACTGGGGAGGCCAATATAGGTAAGGGCTGTGTGTACTGGGGTCCACTCTAGCTAAGGTCAGTGTGTACAGGTACTGGGGTTACACTTTAGCTAAGGTCTATTTGCTCCTGGGGGCAACTTTAGCGAAGGTGTTTGTGTGTACTGAGGGCCACTTTAGCTATTGTGAGGTCAGTTTGTACTGGAGTGCACTGTGGCCTAGCTGAAAAAAACTAGTTCACCAGCTTATTGTAAGAAAACATGACCTGTGTTCTGGATTTCACATTTGTAATGGTTTTAAATGCCCAACTCCACAGAATCAAAGTTTAGCAGTTACTATGTTTTTGTAGAGTAGCTTGCTGAAATCCAAGTGTGTGCGTAGTGGGGGCTACTTCAGCTGAGCTCATCTGTGTGTGTCCTGGGGCCTCACTAAGGTGTGTGTTTTCCTGCAGGAGGCCTGTGCTCACTGACCATCGACAAGGCACTGCCCGAGGATGAAGGCCAGTACAAGTGCCGGGCGGAGAACTCGGCCGGTAAAGCAGAGTGTTCCTGCATGGTGCTGGTTGATGGTAAGTTGTTCCGGACACTTCCTCCGGCGCCCCACTCCCATGGGTCGCCCTCGGCCCTGCCGATCGCCCCGGCCTCAGCCCAGGCACTTCCTGCAATTACAGCAGTCAGATTAGCCGGGCTGGAGTTCCTTTTCCAGGCCCACACTGCACGTCCGTTCCCCCAGCCCCCACAAACAGGCCCGGGACCAAACACCAGGCAGGCACGCACTGTTCAATACCAGTTTAAGATTCATGCAGATTGCACGAGTTGAACCTTCACAGTTCATAAGGGCAACTCTCAATATACCACTACTGTTGATGTCAATGCAAGTGGGAGAAAAAATAAATATTCAGCTAAATGAATCAAGATCAAATGCATTTTTATTGTTTTGTGAAAGCACTTTGTGACAACTGCTGATGTAAAAAGGGCTTTATAAAATAAATTTGATTGATTGATAGAGACCAAGGTGGATTAAAGAGTCTGGATAATTTAGTCCACAAAAAATTGTCTACTGGCAATAATTGTTTTTTAGTGTACTGCTCCACTTGTGTAAAGCACAGTAAAATCCAATGATCAGTTTTTACCGGGCTACACATTTACTAACAGCTTGTTACTGTACTGTATGAGTTTCAGCAGATTGGAGAGAAAGGGAAATAAGAATGCACTGAAATGAGTAACGTTTGTTTTCCACATCCGTAGATCCTACAGATACCAACTCAACAGCAGCTGACAAGAAGAGCAAGAAGCCATCCACCCCTACCTCTGAGAGTGAGTTTCCAAAATATGTGCTTCCTTATTTCCCAAAAAGGAGTGGCGTGGGATCATTCGGTCTTTCCCACTGCTGCAGCCACCCGGCCTGCCTCTGATGGCAAGCTGGAGCCCTTTATAGCATTCTGCATGTGAACGAAAAGAAAATATTGCTCTAACGGTTCAAGTCTAACTCGCTCATTAAATCTGTCCACTCTCCTCTGAGTCTTCAGCTTGCAGTTTGTCGAGAACGATCACACAAGCTTTAAAATAACATGAAAATGTACCAGCTATGGACCAGTTATGGACCTGCTGTCCAAGTGGTGTCTGTACCATACGTTAGATATGTTGACAAAGATTAGGGAGATATTCCTGTCTAAATGGTTGTCTGGAGATACACGTATAGGTAGGAGTTCGGTGGAGTTGTGTGCTGTACGCCTGCACATTCTTTTCCATGTGATTTAATGATGTAGGAATTAGCCCAAGCCTCCTCCGGGATGAAGAACGCAGGGTTGACTTGACATAAAAGGCTTTGGATCAGGCTCACTCAGCCGCTAGGCATGAAACATGTCCATTTATTCATCCAGTCTGAAAGGTTCCTTCCAGGGGTCAAAGGTCATTAGGACACCCTCTCCTCTGTGATGTTTGACGGTGCTAATTGACTGCTGTTTGTCTTTAAGCCCGGGACACTAGCTGAAACTTAAAACCAGCCAGAGGAGAAAGGGCGAGAGAGAAAGGGGAGGGAGAGAAAGAAAGACCCTGTGCATGGCTGCCTGGCTCACTCATCCTCCACTCGAGACTTCCTTGTAAGGCTCTTGTCTGCCTGCTCTTCAGCCCTTTCTTGGTTCAGCCAGATGCACACACACTCTGGACTTTCTTTCCAATACTCTGAGGTTCTGCAGAAAATCTGCCAGCTTTGGGATACGCTTTTGTCCTTCTGGAATGTGGCATGATCCGAACAAGCTCTAAAAGACAGAGCAGGAAGTGAGTTTTAATAAAAGCACGAGGCTGAGACCTGACATGAGAGCTTCTGATGATTAGTCAAGGCTATTCTGTTTTTATGTTGATGAATTCCCAATTAGGAGAGATTTCAAAAGAAGTAAATATGTGTTTAAAATCCAGAGCTTTGGAGGTGATTCGTTCACTTTAATTATGCCCTAGGATATGGATCAAGTCATTTGAAGCATAAAATAACTTTGATTAGGGTACGATCATTTGGTTTTGACAGTGATTTTAGTTAAAATCACTGCACTATGTAACATATGTAAGCCCTGCAATGGCTTTCTCTACGTTAATGCTACGTTCCGTTTCATTCAGCTTTTCAATCTCAGCAACTCATCCCGATGAATTGTCATTTCGCGTCATGGTTTTCCATAGGCCGTCCCTGTTGCTTGTGCCTGTGTCGCATCTACCTCCAGTCACAGAGCGTGGTGAACCATGGGAAATGGTGGTGTAGTGCTGTGAAAACAAACAGCTTTTTCATCCCCGCTGGAAAACTCTAACCCCTTCACATTTATTTAACTTCGGCTTGGGGCCACGGTCCAGCGTCACAGGGTCCTCTGGAGCTCAGATTGCACTGTCCCATCTGGACATTAAACCTGTCCTCTCCTGGAAGCTCTCCTCTACTCTGACCTTCACTCCTTTCCATCTTTCACCTCTCCATCTTTCTCCTCTCCTGGAGAACAGTACAGAATGTCAACGAGGTTGCCTGCATCCTACAGTTCATTGATCAAACTGCTTTTCACCTCTGGCGCCCTTGGCAGCTTTTAACAACGCTCGTGAACTGAGGTGCAATATCCTCTCTGTTATGACAGACAGAGTGCTCCTCTGGGAGTTTGCTGGTTTTGGATGCTGCTGTTTCCCGGATGCTGTGTATTTAAGACATAATTGTGACTCAGGCATTTGCACTGGCTCCACGTAGTCCAAACACAGCGCTGGATCGAAGTGACCGTCTTCATAAAGCCTTTGAGGAGGAACCAGACAAGGGGCGAACGGACCCCGGGAAAGGGTGAAGTCCATGTTCGTTTTGTCAGCTTTTGAATGTCATGATACAACTGCTCTTCATCTCACCGCCCTGGACTCTATAGACCAGAAACCATTGACCCTAATGTCCTGTGAAGTGCTGGCGGTTCTCCGTTACATGTTCCACTGGTCCGTGGTCGGTTTACAGTTTAATCGACGTATAGTTGAGTTAATTTCTATTGGAAGTAATAGGATGTTAATGCAGAGCAGTGTTTTGCATTGGTACGGGATCCACTCTCATGTAGAGGTCTCTAAGGGTTTAGTTTACGCTGTGCATAGATCTAGGATAAGCTTCCCCTCCCCCTAGTGGAGAAAATGCATAATAGAGCTAAGATCTACATCTACAAGTTACTTCTCCCTTCACTAAATAGAGGCCAGATCCTTCTGGGCTGTAGATCAAGACTTGGTTGTGACTGACTAATGGTTTTGTCACAAATGACAAAGGCCTCCAGGCTGTTCTAGGTTTGAGAGCTTCTGGTGCATATGTTCTTGTGGGACACTGCACAATGTATCATTTTCATGGTGCTGTAGTAATCCATTTGATACCAGAGTCGATTCTTACCTTAAACAGCTGTTCCATTTCTCCAGTGCTTCAAGATTTGTTGCTTGTCCCCATCTCTGATAAATTTCTTCCATTAGGCCATTAGTCAAATTGCTGTTATTATTTTTAAGAAGACACCAAAGAGTTGAACTTTAGATGTCTGAATAATCTTGCATATACGCTGCCTCAAAGCCCAACAGTGTTACTACTGATTATAAACAATTATTTGGTTGTTTTTCCTTAAAGTGCTTGAAGGCTGAAAGCAGTAGTTTAGTTAAAGGTCCAAGTGACCTGCGGCATGTGAAAACTCCGCAACATGAAGCATTTGTTGTTCTCAAGTTCCCTGCTTGTTTACTAAACAAAGATGATTGTGCATTTCCCATCTCAACACAGTGTACAGCCAGTTGGTGTTCTCAGAACCATTTGTGCATGTTGTTGTTAAAACTTGTTTGTTGGCTTTTCCTTGTATTCGACACAGCAAAATTGTGTTTTTCAGTCTATACTCAAACCAAAAAGCAATGGTATATGTTTATTTGGCTGTATTATACTTTTATCAACTGGAAATATTTAATTTTAGTTCCCTGATTATTTGGTATGGTGGATAAAAATAGCTTTGTGTTGGAAAAGGGTTGTTTCTCTTTCCATTGAGAGGATCGGAGGAGGAGAAGAGCTCTCATGCAGACAAAAAGAGAAAGAAAAGTTACTTTGAGAGCGATGAGCTTGAACGGTAATTGGTTAATATTCTCAGTGTTGTTCTTCACTCTCTGTGCATTAGTTAGTTTTACTGGCACATTGTTTCCTGACAGCAATCAAATGTTAAAATAAATAGTGCCAAGAGCTTTTTCCTGGTATAGTTTGGAACTATTTTTAGCATTACCAAAAAAGGCAAATACCAAAGGACATAAGCACAGAGGTAGTCCTTCTTTCTCCAGGGACAAGAGGATAGTTCCCTCCCTAATGTTCACCGATCACACAGCTTTTCCCATATACTGTCCTGGGAACTAGTGGTATTTGTTCAAGTGCCTTCGTTGACTTAATGTTTTATAGATCATTTACTATAATGATGTAGGACTACAGACAAATGTATTAAACAATGTCTGTCAATTACTAATGTGTTGTACTCCCCACAGTATGTGTGCTGTCAGAGGTTGGATCTCAAACTGAACAGGTGTTTCCAACTTGTGGTAAATGAGCCGCACAACTGCCATCTTGATCCTCATTTTGACCAATCAGTCTGATTGTCAGAAGTAACAACTCATAACAGGGATCCCAGTGAAATCAGTGCAGGCCTAATTTGACTGATTATGTTGGGGTTAATGAACAAGAATGAACAATATGAACAGCTTTGCTAATCCTCCCTGATCTCCATACTGTCTGATATAATTTAATGTGCACAAAATTGCATGCTTACGATTTGCCGATCAATATGTTAATTTCTGCTGAATAACTGCGTTGAAGATTGATGCACAGGATTTGTATCAAAGTTCATAATTGGTTGCATAATGTATTGTGTTTACCAATTTTAAACTTCAGTTTTATTTTTTCCAGGTGAGGCAAGGATAAAGAAACCAAATACCAAGACACCTCCTAAACAGGGTAAGAAATACTGTAGCTTTTTACTATAAAAAATGTAACCCAGGGATGTTTCAGACTATGAGTACTGGTCTTGAACCTACTTCCCAGAGGCCATGTTTATCCTGTTCATTGCGTTGGAAAAGACAACTGATTCTATATCAGCACTACTACCCTTTACTGTATCCTGACTCATCTGGAATAATTCAGCATTTGCATTAAAGGATTTTCTCTACGAGCCGGAATGGTGAATTCAGTCATTTTAATCAGATGTCCGGTTAGTCCTTTTGCAAGCAAGAATGTCAGACATTATATCCAACGCAAAATGTCATTTGATTCAGCTTTCAATCATCTGATGCATCTTTCACACAAGTTGAAAGCTCATGTGTTTGGTATTGTATTCTTTGCTATATTGTCTCTCATTTCAATGCTTAGTTAGACTGAAAAGTCACAAAAGAGTTGTAGGAGAGATTTTACTGACATGGATTCAAACCCACAAACTCTTAATTAGAATGAATCGTTACTGGAGGCAGCGACTTAGACCCCTCAACCACCCTACAGTGCAAACCATCCTTGCCAAACGTGTACATGGTTCATGCTTGAGGTGATAGAAATCTGTCACTGACAACCATAGAACTAAGTATTAATTATTTATATGTGTAAAAATCTTTATATGAACCCCCTCGTGGAGATAATTTCCTGATCCAAACTCGAAATAATCCCAAATGTAGAATTCTCTGCAGTACTGCGTTGGGGAGCATTATGAAGTCCTGGACTGTACCAACTCGAAAGAGAATGAGTCTCACAGTGTCATCAGCAGAGTGTAGACTAACCCGTTTCCAGTGCTTCCATTCAACAACCGTGATTCTTAGATCAGGTAGCCCGGAGGGGCTAATCTCTGTGTCAGACCCTGGCTGTATCCTGCTGCCCTAACTGAAGCAGGCAGTTCAACTCCCCGCTTTGGCAGCCGTTTGGGGGTGCCTCTAACAGTAATGGGAGATCCCCGTCCTCACTGCGAGGATGTGAAAGCCAAACCTCCATCTAAAACCAAGAACTTGGGTAGCAGCTGTTGTTCACCGGGAGGAGCTTTAAGGTGTTAGCAAGGTGATGACATGGGCGAGACAGATAGTCAGAGGGCTGTCAAACCATCTTAGCCCCCAGATTAATGACCACACTGGGGGCAGGGGGAGCAAGACGAGTGGCGGAGTGCTGGTCGTCCGCCGAGGTTTGTTCGAAATATAGATGGAGATGTTCCAGACTGAAGTGCTTGTGTTCGTGTGTGTGCGTATGGGTCGTCCAGCTATGCCCCCTCAGATTGTTCAGTTCCCTGATGACATGAAGATTCTGGCAGGAGAGAAGGTGGAAATTCTCTGCAAGTTTGGAGGAGCTCAGCCAATCAACTGCACCTGGCTCAAGTTTCGCAAACCAGTAAGGACCAGTCTCTATTCATTTCCAGTGCCAATTATTTAAATCTAAGATATTACTGTATGTAGACTTAATATAAGTTCTTTCCTAATCGTATAAATAAAACATTATAGTGCATTTCAACACTTTTAACTCACAGGTTATTCTTGGTCCTGTGATCAACTTTTCAACAGATCCAAGAGGTTCAAGGTGATCTAACGATTGTGACCACTGAGACCAGCAGCAAATTGACGATTGCTGACAGCCAGCAGGAGCACTGTGGTTGCTACACCCTCGAACTGCGAAACAACTACGGCCTGAGACAGGCTGCTCTCAACCTTACCATTGTTGGTACGCTCCATTTCAAAAGCATGTCAAATTCTAGTCAGTCGAGATCTACATCCAACAAATTCAGCAAAGTGGACATTCCAATCTATTAATTTTTACTTCGTCAAAAGCATTTTGCCGGTATTAAAAAAATGTTAGGTCCTTAATAATTCTGACATCGCCTTGAAACGCTTAAAACTGGCCTGTGTTTTTGTTTACCCAAAACTGATTTTCTCCTGAAAAATTGGTGGCCAAATTTGCCCACCTCTTTCTAGTCGAAACTCTGAACACCAGTAAGAGTGGAGGAAGTATTTCCCTGTATAACACGATCATATCATATGGTATAATCCTTGATTTAAAGCCTAAGCTGCTACTGATACAAATCCACTACCATTTTGAGCGGACCTGTAGCTTTGGGGAATGTTATTGAGGAAGGGAAGGCACTCAGGCTGGGCCGGCTCTCCAGATCCAAACACTAACAGGCCGCGGCAGGGATCTCCAATGGCCTTTTAAGGTCGTGCTTTCTCTCCAGCTGTTGGTTTAATACGAGGCCCTTTGCCTCCTCTGTCACAGTGGAGTGTATCCAGTCTGACTCGGAGAATACGGCGGAGAGAGGGAACGAAGAGTTATGAAGCCGCTCAGCACAGACGCACCCGTTAACATCCCCCGGAGAACTGTTAATAGCTCACCGTGAGAGGCACACGGAGGTGGTTAGACCCTTGTAAAAGCCCACCACGTAGATGCTCAGGATGTAGGATACCGTCTTCGCGTTACGTTTAGGTCCATGGACTGCGTTTATGGAGTGCAGAGGTTTAGTATGGAGGTTTTTTCATGTCATTAGTATCACAGACCCCCTTGGCAGTGACATTGGCTTGTCCCCCACGGCAAAAGCTTTCAGTATTAAGTTGAGGTCTTCGGTGTGGATTCGTGAGGTATTTTACGGGGGGGCACTGAGGATTAAGTGGGGGGTATGTTTGTAACAGCTTGGGTAACATGGCATCCCTCTAAACAAAGCAGGGCGATTAATGTGGACCGGACCAAGCTGACTGTCTGGGTCATATCATCTGACACCCACAATGAATGATACGGATCGCCCAGTGTTGAGCCTGCCTGTCTCGTGGCTAACTCTTTCCTCACATACAGCCTCCTGGGCTGCGGCTATAATGGAGAGCCACCGTTACTTTATATGGCAAAGCTGCTGTTGTAGAATGGACCCGGTGGTTAAAAAGCAGCCACCACAGCCAAACGGGAACAACACCGCTGCATGCCACTAGTGAATTGAAGGGTTCTATACCTTTTCTGGACCTGTTCCGTCCTCCATCAGGTGGTTAATCACAAACTTCACATTTGTCTGGCAGGTGGCTGGTTGGTCATCTGTGGTCATCTGTTTAATCCCATGAGGTATTATCACTAAATGGCCTCCACCTTGTGGAGGTTTGCTGAATTACAGCAATGATGCGTTCGAAACAACTTCCTCTTTTACTTTCCCTTTCGGTCAACCAGCTTACGAATGCTCTAGAAACGAATTGTAAATAGCAGTTTAGATGGCACAATGTTCCCTAGAACAATTCGGTTTTTTTACCAGCAAGAAATTAAATACATTTTAACCAACCAGGAGATGACAGAAGGGTTTCGCTTGCCTCTGTCTGCCGTAGCTTTTTTAAGAGTTTAACGTGTGTCACAGCGACACCTTCTGTTGGCCAATAGAAATTCTGCATTTTAGGATGTGCATTTTTATGCACCCAAAATAATATATATTGAGTGAATGTTGTGAAATAATATCATTCCATTTGAAAGTATTTTTATCGAAATACAATTATGTCATTATTATTATCAGTATTTCAAATAATGACATTTAAATGTTAAATTTTTTATATAAAATCAAAGTATTTTTTGGGTAACGTCCGGCGATCCTAAACAGCTTCTCCACATTTCTTTCAAATAATTTTTCCCGCACTGCGTCAGCTGAATGAGTGAGATGACTGACTGCCTGTTGATATTTTTTATACAGCACTACTGAAAAGAGTACATATTAATATATTTATTATATTATATAAGGGCCCCTAGTGTTCTGTGCAGATGAAGTGTATTGTAGAGGACATCAGGTTCAGTTTGTGAGCCACCAGATGCAAGTAGCAGAACCATGTTATTGGAGGCTTGTTAAATGGCCTGCCAGGCACATACCCTGAACACACCTTGCAACTTTCCAACCCCCTTGTGTTCCAGACAAACCCGATCCCCCTGCACGTGTTCCTGCCGCCTCAGACATCCGCCGGTCCACCCTAACGCTGTCATGGTACGGCCCCACCTACGACGGCGGCAGCGCGGTCCAGTCGTACAACCTGGAGATATGGAACTCCGTGGACAAGGTGTGGAAGGAACTGGCCTCCTGCAACAGCACCTCCTATAATGTCCAGAACCTGCTGGGTCAACGTCAGTACAAGTTCAGAGTGCGGGCTGTCAATATCTATGGCGTTGGGGAGCCCAGTGCAGAGTCGGAGCCTGTCACAATGTTGGAGGAGGATGTTGAGGGTGAGTACCCCCTTGTGGACTTTGAGGTGTTTTACACCTGATTGGTAACTAATATAATCACACTCACTTTTAACAACCTGATCATTTTGTCAGACTTATATAGACGGCTTCATACTAATGATGACTAATTAGTAATTCAATCTAATGACTAACAACACACTTTGTGATTTTATCCATCAGAAAAGGAGGAGGTTGAGGATGAAGAAGGTATGTCTAAGTCAGTAATACGTTCAGATGTAATAAGATATTTGTCCTTAACAAGACGTATTTGGTAGGACCTTCTATGAAGTACATACTTACCCTCCATTATAACATTCTTTTTGAAACTTTGTTATAGACTTACAATGTGTTCTGTCAGTGACTTTAAGCAGTAATAACAACTCATAAGCATCTTGTGCTTCTGTTCAGATAAAGAGCCAGACTATAGGGATGTCACCGTTAGAACAGATGTGAAGGTCAAGGATCTGTATGATGTGGAGGAGAGACTTGGAACGTGAGTATCCAGAAATCAACAACACTTGTAACTCAAATGGCTCCCTATTCCTGTAGGGTTCTACTTTTGACTGGCTCTGGCCAAACATCGTGTACTGTGTACATACAGCTCCGGAAAAAATCAAGAGACCACTGCACCTTTTTCTTTCCTTTCCAAAAAAGTTGAAAAGGTTTTGAGTGAGGAACAGAACGGTTAAATTTAAGAGACCACTGCAAATTGAACCCTTTTGTTCCTCGCTCATAACTTTCCTTTTCAACTTTTTTGGAAAGGAAAGAAAAACGTGCAGTGGTCTCTTATTTTTTATGCGTAGCTGTATGTAGTAGGGATGTTTAGAGTAATGTGTTTATCTATTTAAAGTATTTGCCTTCTGTTCTGTCTGCAGTAAGTCTCATGTGTATGGTTTTCATTCAAGATATTCTCTGTTATACTCACAAAAGATTATTTAACCTTCTTTTGTTTTAGGGGGAAATTTGGACAAGTATTTAAACTTGTCGAGAAGGCAACAAAAAAGACATGGGCTGGAAAGTTCATTAAAGCCTATTCTGCCAAAGAGAAAGAAAATGTTAGACAAGAGATTATGATAATGAACTCCCTCCATCATCCTAAACTTGTGCAGTGCGTAGATGCATTTGAAGGAAAATCAGACATTGTCATGGTTTTGGAAATGTGAGTATATTTAATTTCAGCCATGCTTTAAAAAACGTTGTTTTTTTGACTTCATTCTCTGTTATAGTTCATAAGAATTTTTCACAAGAAAGTAATTTTTCTTTTTAATCTGGTGAGGCTTGGAAAAACTTTGCTTGCCAAGTATTTGAGAAATGTAAACACAATGGACTGTTTCCTCTATCGTTCTCATTGTTTTATTGAATGGTTGCCTGACACAAGAACATTTAACTCGGTTGACCCTCTTTATTAGCATATGAATACATTTTTTTTGTTATTCAAACTAAGATTTTTTTTACTGAATGTAAGCTAGAAATGTAGTAATTATATTGCAGATTAACATTCACACTTATTTTTCTATCAGTTATTTAATTGCAAACTTATAAAACAGATAATAATAATAATAATAATAATAATAATAATAATAATAATAATAATAATAGACAAACAAGTTTTTACTCAGACATCTGTTGTGACACACTAGTTGAGAACCACTGATCTAGAATGGTACTTTTCTTATATCTGTGAAAGATTTCCATGTTTGGCTGCGTTGTGTTTAGAAGATCTCAACCGAAATCTTTTTCTCCCTTCAGGATCTCTGGCGGGGAGCTGTTTGAGCGTATCATCGATGAGGACTTTGAGCTGACAGAGAGAGAGGTCATTAAGTACATGCTGCAGATTGTGGACGGGGTTCATTACATCCACAAGCAGGGCATCGTCCATCTGGACCTCAAACCTGAGAATATCATGTGTGTCAACAAGACTGGCAGCACCATCAAACTCATTGACTTCGGTCTTGCGCGCAGACTAGGTACCCAGGCCTATTATCACAATACAAAATAAGCCTGAAGACAATTTTATGCATCATGTACACTGAACCGTTTTAGAATTTGTGTGTCTACATTTCGATAACTTTCCAAGAATGCCTAGCCCAGGTTTCTCTTGGAAGGTTAACAGATGTGTGGCTTATTCCATCTTGATATCACTAAGATTAAAAATGGGAAAGTACTATAGTTTTCTAACTCTATTTAGAATATGAGCACAATCTTTTCAGTATCATCCTATTCTAATGAATTTAAAAGAAACAACCATATTTAATTCTTGAAATCCTTTTCCTTTGTGTGCTCCTAGAAAGCTCTGGAACTTTGAAAGTTCTGTTTGGAACCCCTGAGTTTGTGGCCCCAGAAGTGATCAACTATGAAGCAATTAGTTACCCAACCGACATGTGGAGTATAGGGGTCATCTGCTACATTCTGTGAGTGACTGCCATTTTAACTACCAGACAACAACATTTCAACAAACTATCAGTTAACCATAAACCTAACTATAACCATATAAATGATACAGTGATTGTGATGTTAAACACTGACTGTCAGCTTGAATGTGAGGCTATTTTAATCCATATCAGATGAACCATTTAGAAATAACAATGTTATATACATGGTCCCCCTATTTTTGTGTACCAATATTATTTGGAAAATCTTATTATTCACAACTGTCTGTTATTAGGCATGTGTGTTTGTTTAGAGTTGGCTACTGGTGTCTGTGAACATGGATGCAAAAAATGTAGGCTTGCCAATATCAACTGTTTGGTACATCAAGAAGAATAGGAAGGGAGTTGTTAAATGACCTGTTTGACCAAGACCTCTACAATAGATGACCAAAGAATGCTCACCATCATGAAGAAAAATACAACAAAAACGTATTGTTGCAGCAGTACAATGACCCCAGACATACTGCTAAAGCAACAAAGTGTTTGTCAGTGCCATAAAGTGGAATTTTCTTTAATGGTCAAGTCAGTAACCTGATCTGAACACAACTTGAGCATGCATTTCACTTGGTGAAAAAAGAAGACCGTAGGCAAAAATGCCCCAAAACTAAAGGTGGCTGCAGTACAGGCCTGGCAGAGCATCACCAGGGAAGACACCTAGTGTCTGGTGATGTCTATGTGTATTGGACTTCAGACAATCATCAAATGCAAAGCATTTACCACCAAGTATTAAATATCATGACTTTGTTTAAGATTATGTTAATTAAAAGAAAAAAGATTGCTAATTTGTCAAGGATTTTTCTCCCCTAAAATGGGAGGGACTATGTACTGTGCAATAGTACTGCATGGTTTCCTACATGGTTATCATTTATGGATGTATATACTCACATGAAATCTGGCAGTCTGCCCTATTAACACGCTACGTTTAAATCCATTGTATTGGTGTACAAAGCCAAAACAACAACACTTGTGTCGCTGTCCAAATACTTATAAACTGCACTGTTTGTCCAACGTGAAAAAACAATGGCCCAATGAAACTGTCCTGAAAAGGGTTGAACACTTAAGGAGGGAGACAAACATTTATTACATAATAATAGTTTGTCTCCCTCCTTTCTCCCCATATTTCCTCTCCCCCCTCCCCTCATCCCCTCAGGGTGAGTGGTCTGTCCCCATTCATGGGGGACAATGACAACGAGACCCTTTCCAATGTGACCTCAGCCACTTGGGACTTTGAAGACGATGCCTTCGATGAGATCTCAGATCACGCCAAAGACTTCATTACTAAGCTGCTGAAGAAGGATATGAAGTAAGAAACATGATGCTCTCTGGAGTAATGCCACGATTAAATACCCTATTGCCTGTATAATGCACTACTTTACCATACTTTACCATAGATATTGAAAAATGTAGTGCAGTGTTGGACAAAGTCTCAGGTTTTAAAAAGGTTTTGATTTTAAATACTTCAGAATGGCTTGAATTCTGATGGTTACAGGGCCAGTACACAATTCGTGAAAAAGCTTTCCAAAATCAATGCCCTTGGAATTGCTTGGAATTCACAAGAGCATTGGCATTTGAATAAACTGGTAAAATAAAGATAAGAAATTAATTGGGAGCTTCCCAAATGTCTCTATATATCCCACATTTTGCACTACTTTAGTACAAATCTCTGGATAAATGTAGTCCTTAAAAATGGAACAGTGTACCATTTGGGACACAACCATTTCAGTGAGAGTGGAGTCTAGGCACCTCAGAATGTTCATGTGTTTCTGTCATCGCAGAGCCAGACTAACATGTGCTCAGTGCTATGAACATCCATGGCTAAAACAAGACACTGGCAAAATGGAGGCCAAGAAGTTGTCCAAAGAGAGAATGAAGAAATACATCTTGAGAAGGAAATGGCAGGTACGTAAAAGCAGAACAAATCATGTCCAAAATCACATTCCCTATATAGAGCACTATGTTTGACCTGAGCCCAATGTGCCTTGGTCAAAATGAGTGCACTGTATGGAATAGAGTGCCATTTTAGACGCCGGCCATGCCTCCTGGAACAGATCAACATGGCCATCAATTATCATGAGAAAATCATGAGAAAATATTTAAAAAATTGCAACACCTTTACAAAACTAGAATAGCAATCCAATAAAAACAAGAAAAGGAACCAGGCAAGCTTAGTTCTTTCAATATAGGTGATGATAACTGATTTTTCGATCAAGTGAAAAGACAAGAGAATCATGGAAACCCCTACACTTTTACTTTGCAATGGGTTGTGATCTACTGTATATTACCCCAAAAAGCATATAAGGATGCGTACTTTGAAAATCCACCAGAAATACTTGCAATATAACGTCATACAAATTGTTTTAGGCTTACTATAACATAATTACTGGTTGTAGCCAGCAAAGTTTTTGTCTGTCCTGTACAAATCCTAATGCATCATTTGTATTGACTAAGGCGAGGCTCAAACACCGGTCCCCTGCATGGCAGTCCGCATCCCTAACCACTACGCTATTAAACAAGGGGTGGTTAGTCAGTCACTCAGTAAGAGACATTCACTCTTCTTGGCCAGTTGAACAAGTCAGTCTGTCTCCGATCAAAAGACAAACATAAATCATAAAACGTACCAGTTTAAATTAAAGTCAGGAGATTTGACAGCAATGCGTTTAACATTCAGTTGAGTTAGGAACAGATCTGTTGATGTGCCAATACCATGGCATCGGGTCTTTAGTAACAACAGATTTTTTTATTTCATTTTAACCAAACTTACGCTCAGCATTCTGAGCTTGACTGCACCGAATCAGACACAGAGAAACAAACACTCATTATTCTCCTTTGGTTTGTACTGTTTGGGGACCCGGGGGACCACGGTCAGGCACTCATGGGGAAAATGCAAATGGCTGAGGCTATATCAGCTGATTTGATAAAGATATGGAAGTTCAAGACCCGAGCGATGGGGGAGGTTTTGATGTGGGTGGTCTATGGGGAGAGAAGAAAGCAAAAGAGAAAAGTATTACTTTGGGAAAATGGAGCTTGATACTTGGACTTATCTTGTGCACTGATACAGAATAACTGGAACGATTTCCTTTATTCGAAATAGAATTTACGTATCTTGAAGGCAACATCCTCAGCGTTTTTCAGACATGTTTTTAGTGGCAAGTACCAGTACCATTATTCAGAGGCTTGTATTTCCAGTAGCCATATATTCTCCAAATACTGTAGAGATTTGTGACAGTTTTAGTATTTACTTCACAGCCAACTAACAAGACTTTTCGTATTCATACAAATGAGCCCATTCATTCACAAGGCAACCATTGTCTTACACTGTCTGGGAATTACTATGTGTTGTACTGTTTCAGGATCTAACCAATGTATTGTTTATTTCATGGCAGAAAACGGGACATGCGGTGCGGGCCATCGGAAGACTTTCGTCTATGGCAATGTTGGCAGGCGTCAGTGCCAAGAAGGGCTCCCCTACTGAAGGTGGCATGGCAACCCAGTTTCTTAATGCTGTACCCCTGAAAGAAAACACTTTTTTGTAGCAATTTTGTTGGTACAATTGGTGGTGCAACCAAGGGAGATTGGTGGAGCTGTTCCTACTGAAAGTCAAAGCTTTATTCTGCAGCTGTTTATATGCACCAGTTTAGTTGTTGAATTCAGTTTCAGGCAAAAGCTGTGTGTGATTATCTTGTCCTCCATTTCACAGAGGATAATCAGTTCCTAGAGTGCCTGGAGTATGAGGAAAAGACGCAGGTCAAGCCTACCTTCAGCTCGGTCATCAAGGATGTAGAGGTGGTAGAGGGGAGTGCAGCCCGATTTGACTGCAAGATTGAGGGTATTGTCTCACATCCCCGATTTAGATATTCCCAATCTCTTAATTTAAATATACATAGGTATGTCACAAGTGTTAAATCCATTAACCTGCCATGAAGTACATAAACCAAACAGTTGGAAGAACAATATGTTTTGAGGAGGCAACACCCCTCTAAGTAAGCTTGACTTTGGATGTTTGTCCATTTACAGTAAAAGGGAAAACCAGGAGTAAGGATAATGTTATCTGTTAAATTCCCTTTAATACCATCAACATCCCATGAATAGCCAGACACTGTCTACCACCCAAACAGTTCCCTATTCCCTGTCTAGTGTACTACATTTCACCAGATTGATATGTGCCCAGGTCAAAAGAAGTGCATTTTGTGTTTCCAAGGCTACCCGGATCCAGAGGTGGTGTGGTACAAAGACGACCTGCCCATCAAAGAGACGCGCCACTTCCAGATAGATTACGACGAGGATGGAAACTGCAGCCTGGTCATCTCGGAGGTGAACGGCGATGACGATGCCAAGTACACAGTGAAGGCTGTCAACAGTCTGGGGGAGGCCACGTGCACAGCCGAACTCCTTGTGGAGGTAATGGCAGGGGAGGAGGAGGAAGAAGAGGAGGAGGAATGAGGGGTACAACCGGTACAAGACAAACAGATGATATCCCCTCTTTTTAGCCTTTCATCTTTTTAATTGCTGCGTTGGTTAAGACACTTTCTCCCACACACAAAAAGGGGGGGGGGGAATTGGCTTGATGACCTTTTGCTATGTTTGTGCACTTTTGTTTTTTATTTCTACTTTCTTATCAGTTATAGCCGATATCAGATGTTGATATTTATAACATTACTTTGACATTAACCACATTCCAGCTGTTTGTGCTTTATCCATTTATTTAAAGGAAATTGATTTTCTACAGTTTTCTTCCTCAACCAAACAAACACAAAGTCACTGGTGTGTTTGTGTGTCATCAGCATTATGGGCCCTGGGCTCTTTTAACAATGGTAAGATTATTTAAACACAAGAGTCATCAACATATTTGAGTAGCTGTTTTGAGATCGTCCTTGCAAGCACATGTCCACCATATTCCAATTTTGTGATACTAAACAGACCGGTGAATTATCACATCTACATTTGTTTGTTTTTTATTAGATGTATGTAGATTATATTTCTTTAATTTGTATAAATGTATCAGTTTGACAAACTGCAGATGACATGTAATGAGAACACTACAAGGGTAGTTGCTCACTGTTACTAAATAAATCTTTACCACAAAATGATGTTGGTTGTATTTTGTGAATGGAATGAGTTACCTGTGGTCATTAATGTAGGTGGAAATAATCTATAGATTAATTGTTATTTGTCAGTATTAAAATCTATATATGCAGTGCCTTCAGTAAATTTTCAGACCCCTTTCACTTTTTCCACATGTGCTATTGTCTTTTTGGAATTCATTAAATATATATTTTTCATTTTTTCTACACACAATAAGCCATAACAACATTTGTGACAGTTTACTGTACATAACCATTCAGCCATGTTATGACCACTGACAGGTGACGTGAATAACAGTGATAATCGTGTTATAATGGCACCTATCAGAGGGTGGGATATATTCGGCAGCAAGTGAACATTCTGTCCTTAAAGATGTGTTAGAAGCAGGACAAAATGGCAAGCGTCATGAGCGACTTTGACAACGGACAATTGTGATGTATAGACGACAGGGTCAGAGTATCTCC
Source organism: Esox niger (assembly GCA_016801105.1). Lineage (NCBI taxonomy): Eukaryota > Metazoa > Chordata > Actinopteri > Esociformes > Esocidae > Esox > Esox niger. The sequence continues at coordinate 88,749 of JACXGJ010000462.1, forward strand.
AAAACTGTTTTCAGTCTGCGACAGGGTCATGGGCGGCTAACGCTCACTGATGTACGTGGGGAGAAAAGGCTGGGCAGTGTGGCCCAGTACAACAGATGAGCTTCTGTAGCTCAAATTGCTGAAAAAGTTAATACTGGTACTGATAGAAATGCTAGTACTGATAGTGACGGAACCGGCAATGCATCGCAGTTTGTTTCGTTTAAGGCTGTGTAGCCACAGGCCAGTCAGGTTGCTCATACTTACCCCTGTCCACTGCCAAAAGCAGCAACAATGGGCATCAGATTTGGACCACGGAGCAATGGAAGAAGGTGGCCTGGTCTGATGAATCATGTTTTTCTTTAAATCCAAGTTTTAAAAAAAGAAAGAAAATGAATTACTATTAAAACAGTAAAATTATCGTTAACTTGCTGGTATGTGACAGTCTTTACTACGCAAATAGACCATTTCACAACACCGATGTTTAACCTGGAACAACTGTCATAAGAAACAGAAAAAATATGTTCCTTGTTCATAGCTGGTTCACTAATGACATCTTATAAGTCATCAATTTGCTATTCTGGCCATTTAGGCAGTAACAAGGAATGTATTTAAAAATGCAATCGCAGACAAAGAATTTGACAATTGCAAACAATTACAAATCCCAATTGGCACTAAAAAATTGTTAAAGTTTAACTTTTAGTCAATACATAGATATTCATTTTGATTATATTACGATATATATATTAGGTATTTAAAAAAAACGATAACGAATTAGATTACTGCTTTTAAAATCGGTAATCTATATCACCCTTCCGACAATATTAAATGAAAATGTATTGCTAATGCAATAAATAAATAAATAATTGTAAAATGAAACTTAAAACAATTTCTTTTTCGAGGGCACATTCTTTTAAAGTATTTTTTTATAAAAACGAAAACGGCTTGGTTTATAACCTCTAAAATATAAGAAAATTGTTAACATTTCCTATCCAATCCTCGATGCATTTTTGTCGTTTTTAATGGTGTCATTTGAATGTATTGTTCTCCAGTGCCAATTATCGTTCTTATATTTTTGGTATAGTATCAACTTTTTCAAGAAAAATACAAATATTGTATTGTCTAAATGAATGTCCGGGATCTCTGGGTCCTTGCCTTTCAGACATGAATGAAACTTACATCAACTCGTAAAGCAATTTAAGGAGACTGAACACTTGAGGGCGACAACGCACCCGTTTTCCACAGAAGCATCCGCGGTGTTGTTTAGTCAGGGGAGGGTCATAGTTGAAATGTACAAAGATGGTGGAACACACCGGAATCCGCGTGGTTCATCGTGGTGGCAGCAAAATTAACTTCAGGGAACCTGTAGTTACAAGTGATTCCAGGTAGCTTTGTATGTATGTGTGTGTGTTTGTATTTTAGCTACAGATATGAAGTTTGAACTGTATATCATCACATGTGTGAAAACTATAAGCGGTACTACTGTTGGTGCTAGCTAACTTGCTAAACTAGCTACCTAACAACGTATAAACTATGCTAGCCAAGGTTATGGCACAACTGTCTAACTACAGCATACACCACAAATACACTTAACGTGAGAAACTTTCAATTCTATTGCCTAAAAGACCAGAATGATATGTCCAATAGCGATAGTATTAAATAGTAACGTAACCTTTAGTTATTACCAGCTTGGTAGCTATTCACTAGCCTATATAGGATCAGACGTGTGAGTTGATTTATCTCCGATCATTTTCGTCAGGTTCCTGTTGTGTGGATCTGGGGAGTCGGTAAAAGTGTACAGTACCAGCACAGAGGAATGTGTCCACGATTTGCAAGGGCACACAGACCTGGTGACAGGCGTTGTGCTAAACCCTTCCAATCACCTCCAGGTTTGTATATGTAACATTTGACCTGTTTGTAATTAATTTGACGCTATTTATTGTGTTTCATGTATTTTGGGGTGTTGCAGGAGTTTTGTGTTGAGGTGTGACATTGTTGCACTCTTACAGGCATACTCTTGCTCGGCAGATGGCACTGTTAAGTTGTGGGACTTCACAGATGGCATTCTCATCAAGGTACAGCTACCGCAGCCATTCTGACCAAACTCCTATATTATCGTTCCTTCTGTTTTCTTCTTGTGTTTATAACTTCGTTATTATGGTATTCAGACCTTCATTATCAGGTACCACATCTACTCCATGTACGTCTCTGAGAAACATGTAGGAGTGCTTTTTGTCGTCGTCCCCTTGGCAAACGAAAAAGGGTCTGGTAAGTACAAATTAATAGTTCTGTAGCCTGCATTGGCTCTTACAAAGAGACCAAATGTCATAGATTTGCATGTCTAATGATCTAGAAAGTTGAGGGTGACCTCTGACCTGGATTTGTTGCGTGTCTTTAGAGCTGTTTCAGCTGGTGGCTGTTCATCTGCCCCGCAGTGGCGACCAGGAAGTGGAAGTGGGTGAACTCTCGGCAGTGCTCTGTGATGTCAGTCCCAACCCTGGGGCCATCTCGTTTGGCACAGGGGTATGTAGTATGCGTCAAATAGCAGGGACTCCAGTTGCAAACATGGCTCTAGCGACAAACAACTTGGCCTAGTGTTAGACATAATTTTTGGGAGATATTTCAGTATGGAGATAATGATCATGCTAATTTATTTTTTAACCTTGGGTGTTTTCACTTGGAAGCAAAGCCAGTAAATCTAAACTACCTGAACTACCTGTTTCATTTGGTTCTGTACACTACACAGTCTAACCCTTACTTGTTCAGGGGCCCAAATAAATCTTGTTTATTCATCCTCTCTTTCTCAGGGGGAATACATTGCTGCTGCTAAAGGTCTACAGCTTGAAGTGTTCTTCTTCAAGAAGCAGAAGTCATACAGGTAATCAATATTCTTCTCTGTCGGGAGTATTTCGTCTTCAAAGATGCAACGCTTGAATGACAATGTATTTTTTTGCCTCTGGCATTTTGTGTTTGTGAAATACAAGTCCAAACAGGTCTGGGGTTAAAGTTCTGTGACTGTGGTGAATTACCGTCATTTGGATTAGGAAGTCATCTTTTTTTTGGACCGCATGTAGAACCACAATAAAAATGCCTTGGGAGATGGCACAGTCTTACACTGTTCAAAAAAATTGATTCCCAAATGTGTTGTCATATTCCACATTGTCCATACTAAACTGTCTAATCAATCCCCAGCCTACTTGCTCATTCATTCCTCCCCTCCTCCCTTTGTAACTATTTTCCCAAATTGTTGCTCTAAGTGAGAATGTCTTCCCGGGCAGCTTAAAAAATAGGGCTGATTGTTGCTGACAGTTGGGTTTTGAGATGATGTCTAACATCGGTGTGTGGGCTACTAGCTGAAGGCAAAACCTATTATTTATAACTCATGAGTAAAACTCTACAGTCCTTTAATTTTGCTGCATGAAGTAGTTATTCAGTCGACACTATGGTCGTTTTCCATTTTTAAGCAGTTGACTTATTGTTGTTTATTTGTGCCAGCGGATTATTCCCCTCAAGGCTCATTTGAGTGACAGCCCAAGGGAACGATGTTTTGGCAAGCTGGCAATGTTCAACCATTCTGAATGCAATTGCTGGAAAAACCTTCTTTTAACCTTTTGAAATATATTAAATAAATAGAGGGAGATGCCATCTTCACTCTGCTAACATATTTCTGCGCTCAACTCTTGGTGTGGTATTAAAAAACAAAAACATTCTTGCAACTTGACTTTTGAGAATGGGTTGTTTGCCAGCATTTTATTTGAATGGTTGCAAATACATTATTGCTACTGCTGCTTTTTGTTATCCAGACAATCAATACCTGTACATAAGTACCAATCAGAATGTCTTGTCCAGTTGGGTAAATGCTTTTTTGGCTGAGCTGGGGATATTTTTAGCCACTAAATCACATCCGTTGGGCAATAAGTGATAACATTTATTGCTAGGAACAACTATGGTAGTATATTGACCAAGCATTCTTGTTTATTGATACTTTATTCATTCAGAGTTCACATTAAGATTTTATTACATTGAGCGCTGGCCAAGAAACCTGCATTCATAAATACAGCATAGAAGTAGAAAACCTGTAACAATTATAGTCTGTTCAAGTGCTTATGAGATTTTTAAGCAGGTTTGAAAGTATTTGTTATGTATTGCCTTATTTCTCCTCAATGCTATATCTGCAATATACATAGCATTTATTTATCCATTGCTCGACATGGTAAAATGGTACATAAAAGGTGTATGATTTTGGGTTAATTTCTGGAACTGGAAGTATTTTTATCAGATGGTCCCAGCATCCTTTAAATTTTCAGCCTGATCACAATGTTGCTACTTTAACCCCACAGGCGCTGTCCACAGCTTGTTATCCACCTTTTTACTTGTCTGTGATGAGTGGGTGTTTGTGCACTCATTGTTTTGTTGGATGGGCATCATCAAGTTTCATTGCACTGGGTTATTTTGGGAGGGATTTAACATTGCCCAACTAGCATTGGTCATCACATAATTGTAGTACTCATTACTGTTGTCTGTTTTTATTCACGGCAGGTTTTCCCTAAAGTCGGGGATGAACAAAGGGATTAATAATTCCTTCACCTGCGTCTCGTGCCACCCTAAGGAGGACTGTATTGCCACAGGCCACGCTGATGGCAAGATCCGTCTGTGGTGAGTGCCGCAGGAAGAATGCAGAGGCAATGCCAAAACACGGCCTCAACAAAGTATCAGATTAGCAAAACTCACTTAATGTCCTTCCTGTCTTCATAGGAGAAACTTCAACCAGAAGAAGGAGTACACATACTCCACGCTGCACTGGCACCACAATGCTGTCCACGCGCTGCGTTTCACCCCCGAAGGTAGTGAGCGCCCCGACCCTGTAACTGGTCAACGATGCTGCACTTCGAAATCCTCTTTGGTCACTGCATGCAGGCTTTCCTTGGTTGGGGTGTAATGATTCTGACCTGTAATGCTACCGTCTCTGTCGTAGGTACCAACCTGCTGAGCGGAGGCATCGAGTCAGTGCTGGTCCAGTGGCGTTACAAACAAGAGAACCAAAAGGACTTCCTGCCTCGTCTGGGCGCTGCCATCACACACATCGCGGTGTCACCCGACGGTTCTTTGTTCTGTACTTCCCACGCTGACAACAGTATGGTCCATCACACACCGTTTTAATATCTTCGTTGTACTTCTTAGCGTAGCTTTTTTCCGCCCGTTGAAATAATCGCTTATCTGACAGGACTGGCTTGTACCGGAAGTCATTGCTGTTCAAATGCTACGTCGGGGATTGCTGGTCATGGATCGGATTCTCTACTCTCCCAAAATAATTTCCAACGCTCACACGACAGGCTACTTGGGCTAATATCAGTAGTAAAAATTAAAAAAAACTGTTTTATTTGTAACATTTGTTACCCATTTTGCCAACACTATCAAGACTCAGCATTTATGCATGTTATATTTAATATTGTGCAAATGCTTGTGTCTTCCTCTGTTCGACTCAGGGATGATAGTAGGCGCACATGCATAGGGACATTAGTCATAGACATCTGGGACACCCGTGGCACAATTTACACTGATCTCTGTACGATGTCACTCTCTGTACGTTACTGGTTCAAATCATTTGAAAGTAAAGTTTGATGCTGTCCCAGAGAATGTGTTGACCTGTTTCATTCCTGTTTTTTTTCCTCCCTATCCCTCAAGAAATCACTATCATCCTAAGCTCTGTCAAAGTGTCGGCCATCATCCAGGGGCTGGTCAAGGATGATTGTGTGCGGACAGATCTGATGATTGACCCACGCAGTAAAGCCTTGGTGCTCAATGGGAAACCAGGGCACCTGCAGTTCTACTCTCTCCACCGCGACAAACAACTATATAATGTAAGCTTGTCTTAAAATTTTAATTATAGAATTATAATTCTATTTATTGTTATCGCATATTTCCAGGCAATTTATCATGAGCAAGACATTCTTTTTCAATTCTAGGATATTAAAGTAATTCTGTTCTGAGTCATGAAACTTGAACATTTCTGCAAAATCGTATTGATTACTAAAGCAAATTCTGATCATTTGACTTTGTCTCATGTACCTGCAGTTGGACATAGTGCAGCAAGAGTACATTCATGAGCAGGGCGTTGACCAGTTCCAGGTGGTCAAAGCGGCTTTTGACACTCACGGTGACTGGCTGGCTACGGTGGAGGAGAGGAGACAAAAAAGCTCTGAGCTGGAGATCAATTTGAAGCTTTGGGCCTATGATGAGCAAACCCAAAGGTACTGTTGACCTGCGCACAGTGGTCAGTAATCTGTGTGAAGTTGACCCCCCCACCAAAAGCAAAACTTTGACAAAATGGGCATCGTTTGTGCGCCGTTTGTACCAGATTTTTTTTTAGATATCAAAGAATATTGTATAGGTAAATCTCAGACCCAGCCCCCCAACATTCTTCAAATTCACTCCAAGTAGGCTAAATCGTTTGTGCTGGTCAAAGCTTTGCCTGTGATGGTTTTTGTTGATTACCTATATTTCTACTGGATAGCGCATTGGCCTTATCCTCTTTGTTTCCACTATAGCTCTGTCATTACTTAATCTGTGTATATAAAATATTACCTAACCAGACCTCTACGATTCAATGTTCAATAGTGTGCAGATTTCCTCTTAAAAGGTTCATTATTTGTGTTAATGGATGTTCGATAGTACACAGAAATTATTTTTTTCAAATAAATGTATTTTTGGTAAATTCAGGGTGTCAGTTTCCACATACGTTAAATGGGGCAGTATCTAGTGAAATTACTGTGCATTGATGCTCACTAGACAGCATATTAACAAGCAACAAATTAATATATACATATAACTGTATACATATAACATACATATACATAATTGATACATAAAAAGTAGCCAACACTGTAAATGAATGTGCACTTAAACATGTTGGTCAGATATATACACTTAAGTATTGGGTCCTAAACTGGAAACTCATTGATAATCTTTTTTTACAAGTTAGGTAATGGGATTATTTTACCTTTATGACAACATCAATACATTGAAAAGCGTAGCACATGTATTTATAAGATAACGTTGATATTGCTACTGTTTATCTGAAGGAAAATACTGGCAAAAATGAAGCACAAACAAACACGAAATATTTTGGTTGGATTTGGAGCATGTCGGTGGCTGAGTGATCTCTGTCCTATATCATTTTATTAGTTTGAATCTGTTTGGAGCATGTTGTTGGGCAGGTAACGTCATCACCTGTAATTAAATGTCTAATATAAGACTTGAGCAACACAAACCAATCCTATTGGCACTTTTTGTTTGGGGTGCATTTGGAGCATTTTGTGGAGGCTGAGTGACCTCAGAATAACCTAGAAAATATTCTTTATGTAAAAACTGATTGCACACACATTTTAATAGCACAAATGGTGCACAAACGATTGAGCCTATTTTGCCAAAGGTGTGCCTTGGGTGGGGGTCCAACTTTGCTCAGGTTAGCAGGGTCATAATGTTATTTTGTGAATGTCAAAGTGCATTAGTTATGGCTGTTTAGGTTTGCCCGTAGCCCTGCTCCATTTGGGAAGTGCTTCAACTGCTCTACATCCTGTTTCCTTTCCTTCGTTAGTTTTGTTCTTAACACCACCGTCACGGCCCCCCACGAGGACCGGATTACTGCAATGTGTTTCAGCCCGTCGCCAGAGACCACCCTGCTGGTGACCACCAGCCTCGACGGCCACTTCAAGGCCTGGCTGCTAGCAAACCACTCCGACACTGAGGGTAAGCATTCCTGAGGTGGTTTGTTTCAACAACGTTTTGTTTTTATTGTATTGCTTAGCTTTTGCGGCCAGGATTGGCAACCAGTAGTTGCCAGTTGGCACACATCGGCCATGTTATCGCTGTAGCCCAACACCAATTGAAATGTTGATGAGCTAAATTGGAATGGCGCTATAACTCACTCCTTTCCTTTCTCTCTGCCAACGACAGAGGGTGCATCCTGGTCATGTGACTTTGTGGGTGGGTATCACCTCTTGAAGCCTGGCTGCTGCTGCTTCTCGGCCGATGGCTCCCTTTTGGCCTTTGGTTTCCAGGAAGTGGTGACAGTATGGAGCCCCACGTCCTGGGAGCTGCTCACCACACTTTCACAGCCCCCCGGGGCTGTCAGGTCAGAACACTCACTGTCTATATAAAGCAGGCTTAACTATTATGGAACTACAGTTTATTTCTTTTTTTCAGAATTTTCAAAATATTTTGGAAGAGGACTGCTTCGTTTCAAATGTCTAATGTGCTTAAAGCTTTTTGGCTTAATGTTAGCCTGTCTGTCAAAGTAATCATCTTTGCCTCAGGAAGAACGAGGTTGAAAGGTTATGCACGCCCCTCTGTTGCCACAATGCTTTGAAGTTGGTGGGAATACAGAAAATCTTGAATTTGAAATTCTAGCTATTGTCGAAAGCTTTTTTATAGTTTGCCGTCCCTGTGTAGCATTAACTGTAGTGTACTGACGTAAACGTAAAAACAAACCTGTAGATATCTAAACTTATTTCGGGTGATCTATTTTAATCTAATAATTCAAAATTTTTGTGTAGCACTAGCCTCATTGGATACCCTGGGGGCATTGTGTAATAACTAACTAGATTTAAAAAATCCTAACCTGTTTTAGACCTCTGGCTCAGATGTCTGCTGCATGTCGTACTATAAGAGACGGGCAGGGGGAAACATTTTCCTATGAACTGCTTAGACCATAAACACTGTAAATTCACAGGCATGTTCAAGGGCACTTTTGATTAAGGGGAGTAGTTTGAGAAAACAAGTGAAAGTTATCTTCCATGTGAAGTTGATAACAAACCCTTAAGGGAGCCACCCGTCCTGCCAAGTCATCTGCACCTCCCTAGGTCATCAAGTTCAAACCCAGTAGAACCACTTAGTATTGGCTCCAAGTAGTATTTGGTGTCAAGTCAGCCAAGAGCTGCTTAGCTGCTGCCTACAAACTCATCATGATGAATGCTGACTGTTGCAGTGATGTGGAATTCCGTCTTTTTACTCTCGACATTTGGTGTGCCCTGGTTTTAGTGCCTTAAATCTCAGCCTTAGTGTTAGACTTCCGATGAAAGAGCTGCTACAGAAATTGCTGTGGAAAGCCTCACACCGGTGGTCGTCTGTCTGCACTGTTGTACTGTTATTCCAGCTGCCTACAGCCCCTTGACTCACTGCTTTGTGACGGCGGTTAATGCAGTGGCTCCCAAAGAGGCCGTCACTCGGGCCTTCTTTCCGTCATGGGTGAACATACCGCCTGCTACCCATCATGTGGGAATTCCACGTGCAACATGTTTCCCCTACAGCGCTCTACTTAATGTTGTTGGTATATTAAAAACAGAAATTCTTGGTTCCCCTTCCTTTTAAATAAAGGAGAAATAAACAAGCTTACTTGTGGGGGAAGTCACATGGATAAAGAAAACGGGGAGTTTTCTAAGGCCAGTCATTAGGTCGCATGATCATCATTTAGTGACTTTCCCTGAAAGTTTTGACCAGCAAAGCTGTTTGCTAAACATGATCAGGCTTGTTTGCTGCTGGTGGTCTGTCTATGAAGTCATGCTTGCTTGAGCGTACTGTCTAAGGGTCAGAGAAACGTCCATCTCCAGTTCTATAGTATTGAAAAGTACATTTGAAAGGTAAACTGCAGTCCCTGTCAAATAACCAATGCTCTTCCAAAAACGCTGCTTTTAGTGACCTCATTCTGTCTCCGAAATGTACCCAGGAATCACAGTCCAAATGATTCAGACGATTGTTTCACCTGTTACCATAACCACCACCCCACCCCAATTCTCTGAAATTTCTTAATTCCGATGTTTCTTCTGCTTGTTATTTTCTACCCCCTTGAGGCGCTTCTCTGCAAACATTTGGTTGCTTAAGACATGTTTCAAATTCCTTTCCAGGTGCTATTTCCTAATGCACTTTGGGTACAGTGAGATTGTGCTTGTGTTTAATAGATCCCCAGAGAATTAGCATATATCTAAACACCTTTTACAGTGGCTTCAGTACTTTGATCATCCTTGGGATTTCTCCAGAACTGGATTGGAATCCATATTTTCATTTTATTGGATGCGATTAGAAAGGCACAGACCTGTTCAAATTACGTCCCACTCTTCGCAGTGTATGTCAGAAAATATACCAGCCTTGAAGTCTCAGGAAATCTTTATAGACCTCTGAGATATTGAGAATTGTGTGGTCGCAAAGTTATGGGGAAGATTATCCATTTCTTTAGCTGATGTTCCTGACTGATCTTTCTCTGATCAGCTCAGTACTTTGATACCCTCTGCAGAGCCTATACGCAGGTGATAGTTGTGTAGCTGATGTCCACAGGTTTCAGGCAGGGTTACTCAACTTGTTAAAATGACAATGACTCAAATGCCCTGCTGTCATCCAAATATGGGTTACAGTGGTAATGTAAATAGTTCAGACTCAGTCAGTATCCGCATGTGAGGTAGTGAAATCCTTTGAGCTGCACTATAGTTTTGGCGTTAACATCTCGCTCTGTCCCACTTGGTTAAGATCGTGTTTCTAGCCAAAAGCTATGTGAATCAGATTAGTTTGGCAACACAATGACCTGCAAGTCTGGAAGCAGAGCGATGTGGGAAGAAAGAACTGCTTTGTCATGATGTTTGGAAGAAGACACTGTGGTGACATTTTTGTGTAGTTTTAATTGCCCCAGGGTGGTGAAATATTTCTTCAAACATTGTTACATACAAATGTTGGTATGCTGTTATGTAATTTGGAAGTGATTACGTTATTCAATCAAATTAGTGTTACTCAACGGTTAACTCTCCACTTGTACCTGTTTGACTTAATTTCTGTTGATCGTACTAAAGTCCCCAGTTCCTGCTGGGTAGCGTACCATTACATGATGCAGCCACCACCATCCTTGAACACAGTTTCAACAATCTAGTTTTAGATTGTAATGGTGTTTTGTGTGTTTTTTTTTTATACCAAAGATGCACCAGAATACATTTTCAGGTTGTGGTCTGTTTTCTGGACAAACTCAGATCAGAGATTCCCTTTGAAATGTGCAGTGGGAAGATGTTTTTTGATGAATAACAATCTTCAGTTATCACCTGGAAATTCATCTTAAATGTGTAAATCTGTACCCAGATTTGACCCTAAACAAAGTAAGAGGGTTATTGTTTCATGTGTGCAGCTGCCACATGGGCTTCCAGTCTTGTCCACCAGTCTTTCAGCAGTCGTTGTTCTTGATCTAACCCTATTCAATAATAAAACGCAAAGGCCTGATAATACATTTGAACACATTTGTACACATTTCTGTTCTTGTGAATGTCTCAGAATTATTCAAAGTTAGAATCTTAAGTTATTTTGTTACTTGTCAATGTAATAATCACTAGTTTATGTACGAAACTACTAATTAGTAAAGATGTTGACCATTGTAATGCATTAACCAGCACATTATTAGATTCACTGACTTCATTGCTTTATGTCACTTGTTACATGTAGAATAGTTATTACATTCTGTGTTCTAACATAATTCATTGTTAAACGTCTTCTACTCGTTTTCTCTGGTACATTTGGTCTGAACTGAAGTTATTTGCGATGACTGTGTTAGGAGTTCTCTGGTAGAAAAGCTCCTTGTTGCTAATCATGTGAAGTAATTTTGGGCAGTCAGGTGGTATGATCAGAGGGTCTTTGATAGTATGGTAAGAGACAGGTGACAGGGTTTTGAAAGTTAACTGACTCTCTTGATCCAACAGGGACCTTTGTTTTGGGCGGTTAAGCTGTTCCAAGTACCTGCTGGGGACCAGCACCAAGAACCAACTCTGCTGCTGGAACCTTCTCACCTGCTCCTGTAAGTCTGTCTGTGTGTCTGAGGTTCGCGTTCAAAGCTCAGCTGATACCAAAAACCTCTGTGTATTCTATGATCTGCCTTTGCATTCTCTTTGCAGTGGAATGGAATACCCCCATGGATGTAAGCCTTCTCCAGGCTGACCCGCTTTCTGAGAACATGGCTGCCTTCTGCAGTCAATCTGGCAGCACTGACTGTGAGTGCTCTCTTCCTGGCTCCAGCTCGTGTCTCCAACATGGTTCTGTTTATGCGGTTTTGCCTTATTGCACCACCACAAGGAGTCTGAACATTTAGTCAGTTGCCCGCGTTACATGCTTGGTCTTGAAATGTATTTGTTTCGTTTGTTTTTCCTGCAATGTGATTCAGTGTCTTTTTTGATAAGCACTACTTGGGTCATATGTATTAATTTAATGATCATGGCAGGCCCCTTTAGTTCTGTGTACTGTTTTTTTAAAGTTATTTACCTTTTATTTAATCAAGCAAATTATTAAGAATCCTCAAATGTTTTTTAAATAATGGTCTGTACTTAAAATTTCAAATTGAAATAAACAAAATATGTGATTTAAAATACGTAATAAATGCAGAAAGGGCTGTCACAGTTCATAGTAACTGGAGTAAATCATTAGGAGTAAAAAAAATAAGCGATTGGAGTGCCTCTGGGCTTCCATTGAGAAACAAAGAGTCCACCACAGCCATGTGTTTGCCAGCCAAGGAGTGTAGGTAATGATTAGTACGTTAGCCTCTGGGGCTGAATAACTGCCGAACAACTACGTTTTGTTTTAACGTTGAAATTAACATTAGTCGCAACGTTTTTATTGGGAAGCGATGGTGAAATCTGTTATCAATGAATCAAACAACATTTATTTTATCAAGGCTAAAGTGAGTCTGAGACGTTTCTCTACTGCCCTACATAGGTGCTTGCCCATTCACAACATCCATTTCACACAACATTGTTTGTTTCAACTTCCAAAATAAATAAAAATTGTAAATCCGTCACTACGCACAACATGTACTTCATTTTGCGGCCTAGGTTAAAGCTATTGCTATGCCAAAAACAGCCAAAACACGTTGTGAAACGTGTTTTGTAAATATTGTAATAGTTGTATCCCAATTCCACTGTGTGGAATGTAGTCTTTTTTTCATCCTGATAACTCCATTAATTGTCAGATCGATTGAATACTAGTGACAACCCTTTATGCAGTAATACATGTGGGAACACAATGTCTATCCGGAGATGTAATACTAACAGGAATTATTTATATTAACCCCGTAAACAACACAAGGTAACAAGTGCTGGAACATTAAATATTGCTGTAGTTCACTAGGGTTAGGGGTTTCCTTGTCTTTATTTGTTTGAGATGAGCTGGCAACTCAAATCCATAATATTCAGCATAGGGAATGTTGGATTAAAGCCGAATGAAATCGTCAGCAGCACCTCTTTCATTCGCATGATACCCTTCGACTTTCAACAAAATCAAAGAAAAATTTTTGCTGTTGTTTTTCAGCCAGGTGTGTAGAGATCACTGTCAAAAAAAAATTTAGGTTACAGCTGGTTAACTCATCAGTGCCATCTTCTCCCGTTAGTGTTTGTGTTTAAGCCCAGCGAGCCAAGGCCCCTCTTCTCCAAAAAGGCTTTGTGCAAGGGCAAGGTTGAGCGTGCCATCTTCGCCCCTCGTGACCAGATGCTGGACAGCAGCGAAGAACACAGCCAGTGGCTGAACAGATCCCAGCTCTACTTCCTCACCCAGCACATGGTGAGTATATAACAACCAGATGGCCTTAAGTCCTATCCTCACCACCTTTATCTCCGCTACACGATGGGACCAGGCACCACAGTGTTCTACTCTTGTATGAGCTAACATTTCCCAGACAACTAAACAACATTGATTATACAGAAACCGTTAGTCTGGTGGGATGGAGTACACTTGGGTTTGACTTAATAGTCCAGTTCATGTATTTGTAACCATAAAAGTAATTTGCTATGCTGGTGCAAGTCTAATAGTTGGAGCTTTTCCAACTGTTATTTTGTGCCCCAATCTTGAAGAGTGGGTGTGTTGATAAACCCACATTATAGAGTCCTGCATCGTCTCTACATTTTGATTAAGAGGGTCCAAGCACCTTGTAAACTGCTCAAGTCATGTTACAAATGTCACCCAATTCATCAAACAGTGTTTGTGCTGTATTTACACATTAAACTGTACCTTCTCAGAATGTGCTCAAATCAGACACTTCTATATTCTTACTGGATCTGTGTGGTCTTCCTGGATATCTTTTGCCAAATAAACTAAAAACGAATTTTCGGTAACTGACAGTACATTTTTGCTCAGTGCCGAAACATGACCCTCAAACTGCCATAGTACTGTACCTTGCGTTAGGTGTACTGTTGCACCCCTAATCCCATGGAAAATGACACGGATTTCTGCCTGACACTCTTTACTGCAGGATTTGATGACATTTAGTACCAAGACAGAAGAGGACAGACTGTTGGCCTCCAGTAAACAGGTACATTCCCACTCCAGAACATTTATCCCAGAATCCTCTTGTGTAGTCCTGTGCTTCTATCCCGATGTCTGTTTTATAACTGTATTTTCTGGGGGTTATTTTCAGCTTATGGTGGATGACAGTGTTGCCGTCACGCCGTTCTACCTGTTGCTAGGGAAACACAAACAGCAGCAGCAGGAGAAGCAGGAATCGCTGACCAATCCCCTGGCAGAACGGACTCCACTACCACAAGGCTCCATCGCCATCAAGGAGGTGTGTTTGTTGTGTTAGAAAGTGAATTAGTAAATATCTACATTTTGTACTTTGGTTCATTGTCTTGAAGTTATGAACACATAATTCACTCCTCTCTCTGTCAGCTCTTGGACACCCCGGCCCACGTTCTGCCCTCGGCCTCTTTCCTCTGTTCCATGTTTGTTCGCTCCCTGCTCGTTTCCAGCTCCTTTGCTAGGTGAGTTAAGTCTGGTTACTTTATTGCCTAGAGAAAACAGTTTGTGGCATTGTAGTTAAACAAAAAAATGAAAAAAGCAACCAAATTATATATTGACTTGACTCAGAATCACAATAGATAAATCTACATTAACCTGAAAAGAAGGGAGAGGTCAAAGCAGTTTGAAGACAGTGTCTGTGCACCTAAGCACAATGGTTTTCAACACTGATCGCTATGAACCAAATTGTGATTCAAAGCCATTTGTAAGTGGATTCTTTAAGTTAGCTGTGTAGGATTAGGGTGTTATGCACCTCTTTGGGTACCAAGAACCAGGATTGAAAACCACTGCTTTTCTGAGAACCACTCCCAATGGTTCTCAACTGTCTTTGAGACTTGAATAATTCTCTGGCCAGGTGTGCTGCAAAACGGCCTCTAACTTATAAAACGTATGAAACAAAAGTTGAACACTTCTTATCTTGGGAATATGCATAACATTTAGGCTTGGGAACACCAGTGCCGCTCTGTAAATACATTTAATGGCATATTACGTTAATTTCAAGTCTGGTGCAAATCCCCTGCGCTCAATGCGATTGAAGTAAAGTCATTAGTGTAATTTCACCTTGTCTGTGGAAACCATTGGCACAGGCCAGCCTGATTAGGCTTAGGCAGGGTTATTCATTTGTTAGTATGGCTGTGGGCTTAGCTACACTTGTCTCTGCCATAAAACCGAACAGAGCACGTCTTTGTCTCTGTGGTTGCATGCTTATTATGCAGAAAATTACTACCCCACATTTTTTATTGAAGACATATTTTCCTGTAGTTTGCTTTTCTGGACTGTCAGGGAAAACACAAATTAATCATCATGAGTAAACACTTAAAATATTTTCTAATAAACATAAAAAGAATGCACAAAATGGAGGGTTTCAGTATGGATCAGATCACATGGAACTCATTGCCACTAAATAAATGGGAACATTTAAATATGAACATAAAATGTTTAAAAAGATTTTGAACACTGATAGACAATAAGGTGGAAAAATATCTTCATTTTATGCTGACTGTTTCAGAATATTTGCTTAGTCAAATTTGGAACCAAGCCCAACACATTCATGAGCGGTTGTTTTGTTTTAAATTGCTGAAGAGGGGAAAGAGAACCTGCAGAAGAGGAAATGAAGAGTGAGAGCGAGGAAGTGGACTCTGACGGGGAAGCAGGCCTCTGTCTCCCAAAGCAGGATCTGTTGGGGTCGGCGGCACAAAGCCCAGTCGAGGAGTCGGGGGCTCCTGTTCTCACCAAGGCCCAGGAGAGGGAACTGAGGAGAGTGAAGAAATTAGACCTCAGCTGGCTCAGCAGCCTTCTGGACTGTTAACCATGATTAAGCCCAAACACACACACACACACTTTGCCCATTCATAGTATTCTCATGGCTGCGTCTTCATGTAATAAAATAGATTTGTTTTCAAACGTGCCTTATGTTTATCGTTTTGTGGCGTCAAGAGGTGTCCGGAGAGAACTGAGGCAGTAGGTGAGGAAATGCAGAAAACCCCTGTGGTCGGGTTTGCTGTTTCCTAAAGTTCCAAAAGAAACGGTGCGCCTGTTTGCCTCAGCTGTTTCTTAATGCCCACTGAGTCATCCTATCTGGCCAAAGTCCACCATGACTGTCGGCGTCTTGACGGCCACTGTACCTTCACCTCCGATAGGGTGGGTTCATCGGGTACCTGCTGGGAAGTCTTGAGAGAAGGATGGGTCTAATTCAAAGTTGGTTTCTATAATTCCATACAAGATTACTGTCTGCTTTGTTTTGCCTGTAAGTGACTCAATGCCATCTGTTTGTAGTAGCCAGAAAATGACACACTGAAATTAGGAGTTGTGCATATACAGCATTGGCTTTATTCCAGCCCAATGCTATTTCAGCACGCTATTATGTTTCCACTTGTTCTGATCAGTCAAGGAAAAATACATTTATGATTATGCTAAATGGTTATATAACAGGTAACTTAGTGATCACAGTTTTCTGTGCATATTAAGAAAATGTTGCTATATTTTTTTGTTCTTTCATCTTTAAGAGCAGCGCTACAGTCTGTGAGGAAACTGGATTTCACTTATCTACTGTGTCTGTTTTATCAGTCTTAGTTCATTTAGGTAGACATTGGACCTCTTGACTAAACGCTCGTAACCCCTTTTAACCGAAAGTTAAGGATAAGGTTTTGAAACTTGCCAAAAGAGCATCACTGTTACACGTGAGGTCTCCTGACAAGCTTGTGTGAATTTGGGGAACAGGCAGTTCTGACAGGGAGCCAAGACCTACTAGTCACACAAGTTTGTTCCGACCAGTTTGTCACTCCCTTCGTGTGAAACCAGGTCACGCTTTGTCGTTTGCCAGCAGGACCTGATCATACAGCTTGCATTAAAGTCAGTCCTAACACTGGCAGTTGGAAAGGGGCTCTGGGGCAAATTAGCGAATAAACCCTCTTTGTGGAATGTGACCCTGCTCAGTGAAAACCTGGCGAGAGCAGAACAGGGGTCTAGCAACTCAGAGGGTGTCTCTCAGAAATGCTGCTGTCTTGTACTGTACAATGGCATGGTTGTGTTAACATAAACTACTTACAGGACAATATAAATCAGAGTTTAATTTATTTCAGAATTCATGCATTACAAGCTGTATATTATGTTTATATACATATAAAAACAAAGAATTGATCAAAGTTTGTTCTGTATGTTACAGTGATGGGTTGTTGTGGACTGTACTTTATGGTCCACTGGCATGTTGTACTCATGACTTCCTTGGTTTATGCATATCAGCCTTGCTTTGTAGACATGTACAGAACATTTTCAAGCAAATCTTTAAGATGACTCAAAACAAGTGTTAACACTAGTATATAAAAACATTTAAAGTTGTAAAAAAAGGCATCCAACATTTAAAGACAGCAACAAAGACAGTATCATATACAAGTTATTTTACATCCAATATTGTGTGTGTGTGTGTGTGTGTGTGTGTGTGTGTGTGTGTGTTAGAAAATGAAGTGTTCCCCGTTCTTAAATTATTTGGGGTAAAGGTGAACTCCAGTCACATGACCCCATTTAAATAAGCTCCTCCAAAAACACAATGTTCTTAAAGTACTTTTTCCTGTGACTTAACCCTGTCTACGACATCACCACCAATCATAATCAAAATGAGGTTCAGGACTGCAGCAGGTTGTTGAAGGAGAATGGTTTATCTGTTTCATTGGGCTAGCATTCCTTGTCAGTCATTTTATTACAGGATGGAAAGGAGATATTTAGACAAGCATGTGACCAGTGTGGATCTTTTACGTTTACCATTACAATGAGAAAATGAACAAATTGCAATTTACAACATTATTGACATCTGGGCCGACAGCCTATTCTTGGTTGCACAGCCTTTGTTCATGTTAACTGCAAAATGACGACTCTTGTAATGAACAAGCTTGCAGCACTTTTCTACTGGCAATTTGGCCGGACCAATCTAGCAATTTCAATCTACTATTTTATAAGAAATGAGATCTTAAAGTGCTAGGGTGCAATACATTTCATCAGAACTGTGTGTCCTATGAATGAAGTATTCCTGAATAAATGTTCAGACCAAATGTTCTGTTCTGTTTTAAAGAAAATTGCTAACTTTGCGTTGGGGGGGGTGTAAACCATGCTAAACATCAACATTGAGCTCAGTTCCTGGCATTTCTGTACAGAACACCAGCTGCAGTTCCATAAACCCTCAGACCTGACTGACACCAAACCTGCCTACAGCAGCCTTTAATATACCGCCCAGTGTTAAAGAAAGCCCTCACTGTTCTCTGTAAAGTACTTGTGGCTATTTCATACTCCCAATTCATTTTTAAAAAAAAATCTTGGCGGGATAGGTCTGACATGTTTTGTGGAGTGGTAAAAAGCTCTTATGAACATGTGGGAATCAAAGAATGTTCTGAGAGTGAGGAGCCTGCAAACCTTTACAGTGGTGTTTCAAGACCTACAAACCTACAGTTTCCTTTGGCTACCACTCTTTCAGGTGTAATGGCCGTCAGTGCCCTGCTAAGACAACCTAAAGACGATTCTTCAACTTTTGGGCGGCCTACACTGACAAACTGCTGCTGGGGAGAAAATCTGAGGTACATTTTGAGGGATTTGGAAAAGCTACACAAAGGAAAATGGGTGGACTGTTTTTCCGCTTTCATACCGGTTGTCTTCTTGGTGTTAGGTTTGTGCTGTGTGCACATTTGTGGTAGAGGTTAGCTTAATGATGGCCTGAAAGGAAAATGATGGGCTGAAAGACAGAAGCTTAGACTTGTGCAAAATGCTGAAGGATGACAAAGTGCCTGAAGATCTTTTTGATATTACGGACAAAGTACAATCACATAAAGTGCCTGTGTAACTATAACGATTAAATCACTTGGATGACCATAGAAACTAATTATGACAAATAATTACAGTATAATAACAATGTAAACTACAGGTAAAGAGCTGTGAAGAAAAGTTGCAAGGGGGTTATAAATGTTTTAAGTGAACACACAGATCTCTACAATAGAATTAATCGGCCTATACAAGTTTCATTGTCACTTAACAGAAAACCTAAAATATTTGGAATGCTCAGACAAAACTACAGGTTTTCCCTCACTTCCTTTAAGCGGTAAAAGAACCTCCACTTTGGTCTTTGAGTGTTAATGTGAATGCATAGATTTCCAGCTGTTTGCACATTAGCACCATGGCTGAGATAGACAATACTGATGATATAGTGAGAATATATAGATAAACAAGTATCTGCACTCCTCAAATGACTTGCATAACCCTTTAAAGATGTTTCAAAGAGACTTTGTCCCAGGCTTATTAAGCAATATAAGCATTTTTTTCCACTGGTGAGAAGTAATCGGAAGCATTGTCAATTACTTAAGCTTACTTCTGATTGGCTGTAGCACCAATAAATTACTGAGAATCATATAGCACCTGCCATGTAGAGCTGTTATAAGATGCAGCCACAGAACGGTATGCACCTGTAACCCTAGTAACGCAACGGTAGTTGCAGGTCTCCTACCTCATTTAGCTTTTTAGCAGTTTGCATAAGACCGGAAGATTGAAATATTGGATGGATAGAAGCAGAGAAGTCATGTTTATTTCTGACATCTTTAATGCCTCATTTGAGCTAGGTAACTTCTATGATGGGGGCTTCTTTCCCATGTCCCAGTATTAAAACAATTTAATACTGGATATATTTTAGGGCTGGTTGCAAGAGAAGATTGATTAGCTATGTGGCAGCTAGAAGCAAGCATGTTTAGGTAGCTAGCTAGGGATCTGAAGGAGAGTGCAATAGTGTGCATTGCAGGCTGTAGAAGCTGTAAGCCGGAACAGGGTCTCTTTGAGGGAGAAGTTTGTTCAAAAAATAAATTACAATCAAATCAAATGTTTCATCTAAATGAAATGTTATAGAAGGCAACAGACAGAATAGAACTGCTTTCATTGAAAACTGTGTGACTCACAAAAAGGATGAGGAAATAATTGCTTATTTTTAAAGCAAGTGTGATCGCCCCAAAGGTTTCTGGATGCCCAAAAGGTTTCTATAACATGCCATTTAAATTTTTATGAAATGGATTTGGTTGTAAAAAGCTAACCTCTCCTTTAATGGGTTACACAATGGTGGGAAGTGAGGAGGGAGGAGCTGGGAGGTCCTGGGCCTTCTGTTCTGGTGAGCAGCAGAAGAAAAGGCGCCGTCCAAGGCTCTTGAAGGCAAACCTGAAGTACATGATATGACCCATGGCCACAAAGGAGACAGAGAGGATGACAAGTAGGCCAAAAGCCTCGGGGTTGGGCGCCAGAATCACCATGATGAAGTGCAGAAGGTCCAGGAGGTAATTCATGGAGTTCTGAACACCGTTGATCACCCCTCTCTCTGACTCAATTACATTCTCTTGGATGAGCTGAGTCACAGTTAAGTCAAAGGCCCAAAGACCTGCAGAGGGGAAGATGGCACAGCTGTCATTAGGAATGGCATTTAAATGACCACTAAAATTGATATTGGAACAATCAATCATAATGATGACTAATTTTAAATCAATATAAACATCACAGGTTTTTCTCTGTTTAAACATTATCCCTGGAGTTAGAGGCTTCCAGAAGCTGTTCACTTCTATGAATTTTCAACTTGATGTTAGATGATTCCTCACCCTAAAAGGAGCATACTGGCTGGAAGAACATGTGAGCATGATTATTTAAATTTTAAACAGGCTACAGCCAACTTCAGCCACCACTAGCAAGGTGTTTTAGAATGTATAAATGTTTTAATTTGTCCGATCATGGTGATTTGGAGATTAATTCTTGCTTGCTCAAACACGTTTATTAGCAAGCAGTGCTAAATTTAGTTTGGCTTTCACTAAAAAGTGAAAATCTCTTAACATGTGACAGCAACACGAATTAAACACCTAAACCAATGCAGACTTCTGAATTACTCACCAAGTCTAGCAGCAATGACCCCAGAAAACAGCAGGCTGACTGACAGGTAGGACTGGAGTGGTGGCATTTCCTCAGCAGGAGGCACAGTAGAAACGTTGACCAGCAGACCCTGAGCGTCAGCGTTCAGCAAACTAGCCGGGTGGTCGGCTTCCGGGAGGGAGCTATCCCCAATAAGGTGGCTGTAGATGTCCTGGAAGGGTGAGACACTGAGGTCGAAGGGGCTGCCTGGGGCGAAAACGGATGCCACACAAAGTAAGAGGCAGGACAGCTGTACTACACCCGAGATGAAGCCAGTGCGGATCAGGCCACATTTCTTGCGAACCCAGGTGAAGGCCACGGTGCCACAGATACCCGATATGGCAGAGGCACCCATCAACAGGCTGAGCACAGAGCCATTGAGGCCCTGGGTATAGGCATAGCCTGTTGTGATGCAGTCAAAGCCCAGCACTGTCATGTAGAGGAAGGCCAGGGCCATGCCAGCAAAGAAGATGGACTGGTTGTAGTAAGCAACCCAGCCATTGCGGATGGTGCGCAGGGGTTCCATCATTTGATAACAGCATCCAGTTTTCTTTGGCGATTCAGCCTTAACAACAGCAGTCTCGTTCATGAGCTGGGAGCCCTCAACTGGACATTGTCCGTTCTCCAGCTCTGCAGACCACAGAAGAAAGGTGTCAGTGTTAAGATTTTCTGTAAGGGGGAGGCTGGGCAAACTAACAAATGTCAACCACAAATGTTGTTGATGTTTCAGAACTGGAGAGCTAGGTAATACCTTTTGGGGAGTTAAGTTGTTTCAGTTCCTGGTCCTCATCTTTCTTGGCTGTCTTCATTGCCAGTGCTGGTGTTTTCTGGTAGACCTTCCACAACAAACCATACTCTAGGCACATGGAGCATAGGTTCCAGCCTGCTATGAAGCCACATCCAATAAAGTTGGAGCCAAATGCCATGATCTGTCCCACCAACATGGGCGCCAGGATGTTGGTCAGCTGGTCGATTATTCGCACAGTGGCATTCATGTCTATTGAAGATGGAAATCATTACTTTATTATCATGTCCTTTTTATTTATTTACAAATTTCCCTGAAGTGTATTTGGTGACAAGTTGCTAAAACATAACTTCCATTTATCTCCTGCCCTGATCACTTATCTAGGCTTTAAGTGACTATAAAATGTTAGAATGTTGCATATACTTTATGGGTTTTTCACTAATTCATAAGACTGGGATTTTATAGGTTTCCTGTACAGTACAATGTACTTTAGGTTAATTGACCACAATTGTGCAGATAAGCATGTGGAGCACAGCTCTAGGCATTTGTGAGCCATTGGAGTTTATTGATTGTGAAAACATTCCTTTCAGATTAGCTGTTCACAAGTGTTGCATTTTTACTATGTTAAATCTGCTTTATAGCCTTGGTAATCGAAGGTGAAATGGGGTTGTTATAAAAGACAAAATAGAGTGATTTAGCTTTCTCCGGTTCAAAGGTTAAGGCACTGTAAGGAGATAAATTCTTAGTCACATGAGCCCTAGAGATCAGGACTGGGTTTCCATAGCAACTGACCTGCCAGCTTGCTGCTGTCCTGTCCAGCCACAACCACCACCCAGTCTCTCTGGATGGTGATGGACATCGCAGTACTGGCCAAGTTAGCAATGTTGGCTATGGAGATCACCAGGATGTAGCAGCATGTCTGAAAACCAAGAAAAGTATACATTCATGTTAAAAAATGTTAAGTTGTGTTACATTTCAGTTATGTTTTTTTACCACCTTTTTCTTCTCAAAGGTCTACAGCCCTGTCTCATCACAAAAACTCCCAACAGAGACTTGAAGCCTCCTATTTCAATAGAGACTTGAAGCCTTCTCATCAAAAAACTCCTTTGGAGACTTGAAGCCTTCAACTTAGGCATTTGCAACATGAAATGTACACACTTGCACACGGTTTGTCTAAACAGAAAGTCAAGTGGCTAAACATGTTAGCTTTTTTGAAAGCTCCTGCCTCAGGGAGTCACTATAGCACAATGAGACCAGGAATACACACCCATGGGGCTTCCCAGACAGTTTGCAGCTATTGGCACAGTCAAGGCTCAAACCTGGACTGTGGTTTGAGCCTACGAGTAGTGACCCACACAATTCTACCACCTGACAAAGTTGATTTTCTATATGTATCCTTTTTTCCAGTGGGATTGTTTTTGGCATAAACATGTGATCTTACACTCAAAAATGGCAACAGTGAGGAGACTTTCCATACACGTTAGCAAATATTTTATTTACTCTAAGGCAGAGTAAACCCTAAACAAGCAGGCATGCAGTTTTTTGGGTGCTTTGTTGCGTACATCACAGTTGCAGCTGTTTTAGCTATGGGAATAGACTTACTCTACTGGCCAGGCAACATTTCTATCCCTCACATGACACCAAAGAACCCGCTGACTACACGTTTATGAACAAGACACTCCATCTCCTGTTTCACCCCACCTCCAGAAACACACAAATACCAGAGAGGTCATTGCAACCCCCCCCCCAGCCACCCAGAAAGAAGAAGAAAAATTGTAGCACATGCTATTGCAACATTCTTCCTCTATCTTTCACTAAAAATGAAGCACTGTTGTTCTTGAGAAATACTTGCTGTAAAAAGTAAATCACATCTGCTCCTTTGAAATTAATCTAAAATTCGACCACTATCCAGACAAGTTAGCAAACATTTCCTTGTGTAGTCTTAATATTCAAACAGTTTCCCTTGAGATTTGATTAACTGCTCAGACTGGTGTAGGTCTTTTGATCACCATAGAAACTGAAGAAGACTGTAAGACTCGCTACACTCCACAGGCTGAATTGGTAAAAGTTGTTGAAATAACCTATATGATTTCACATATTAACCAAGGTCAGAATCCAAAACAATATACTTGTCAACTGCTTTTGCTGCAAATAACCATTCAGCTCCCGTATCCCGTTTAAATAAACTTGACAGTATGAAGAATGTGGACATTTCAACGGCTGGTTAAAGGAAATTGCTTGAATTGCAAAATGAGTAATTTAATTGCTAGTTTATCTATTGAGATTTCAATGTGTCAACCCTTAAAAAATGACATTTAATTGGTTTTGCTGAGGTTGGAAGCAAGGAGACAGCCTGGGCCCCCAATGCAAACTCACCAGCAACTCAAACTTACCAGAACCCAACCATTGTATAACTCATCAAGCTGTTCTTTGAACTGGAAAACCACCATCAAGAGGATTCCACACACTATGACTGCACAGTTCTGGACAACCAATGAAGTCTGGGCCACTATGAAGTTAAAGGACAAATATTAGAGTTGGTCACATATATGTTATATATGTTAACTAATTAAGTGGAGATTTATGCTAGCTTTTGATGGGCATTAATAGAGAATTATGCACTACAGTTTAGATGAATTGTTTTAATACTGGGTATTACTTCACTTCGTTCAGTGTATTCTGTTATTTTCATAAACACTCTCGCTGTAAAGCTGACCTGCTTATGGCATGCATACCTTTGAGTCTGGGGTTCTTGTCCACCCAGTCGCCAATAATGGCCCCGAGCAGCAGCACTGACCCAGCCACCACCAGTCCGTACACGGCCGTGAGCAGGAGGCTGTTGCCATACAGCCCCACCAGAAATACGGCTACTGCAAAGTTCCACATA
Source organism: Esox niger (assembly GCA_016801105.1). Classification (NCBI taxonomy): domain Eukaryota; kingdom Metazoa; phylum Chordata; class Actinopteri; order Esociformes; family Esocidae; genus Esox; species Esox niger. The sequence continues at coordinate 113,576 of JACXGJ010000462.1, forward strand.
CGATCCCCCTACAAATATATGAATGTTAAATTAAATTGTTGTGTCATCCAGCTCTGAAAAATTCACAGCACCCTAAAGCATATGTCGCCAGCAGATTCATAATCCTTTTGTCTAGGCTTCCAGCTCCCGTATACCGTTATTAATACATGTATAAAGTTAAATACATGTATTTGTTCATAAGTAACATGCTAACAACTATTTTATCTCAAATAGATTTGGAATAAGTGATACGAGATTCCGATCCGACTTCGACATGTTTTGTGAAGACAGTTAAATGTGGGCAAATTCGTCCCGCGACGGAATAGCTCCGGTGCGTGTGTTCCCGTTCTGCAACATACATTCAAATTATCTAACGACCCAGTCGCTATGAAAACTGTGGCTAATAGCCAACTGTTAACTTATTTTAAAATTCTGGCAATAGTAGAAATAGTTCAAGCTGTTTTCACTTACCCATGTTGAAAGTGCATGTCCCAGGTAAATAAGGAACTTGGGAGACGTGAATACGTCTTGTAAAGATTCTGTTAGAAGAAAAATATAAATCGTTGTTATTGATCGTATACCTGAACAGCTGTGTGTTGAATTGCTCGTACTTGATCAAAGATTCACATTATAATTAGTCCTCTCAAAAATGACCTACCACAGCAACGTTTCTTAGAGTCAGCGCCATCCATTGCAATTATTTTGTTGAAAGAACTGTCAATATTTATTTCCCTTTGTAAACGATATCGACGCGGCGATCCTCTGCATAGATTTTTCGTCAAACTCACACTTTAACTCCCTTTTCTCCTTTCCAAACTTAGCTATCACTGTAGCTGAAGTTAGAAAGATATATCTTAGCCGAAATGCCTTGTGAGTTCAAATGCAAAACAACGAAATCTTCTGGACTGCTCCAGCAGATTTCTCCCGACCTTTCAGCCTCCCAACTGTGTTTATGCTGCTACAGTCCTTGGTCCAATATACTATGAGCAGCCACAATGCTACGTCACAGTCACGTGACTCGAGCCTAACTGTCTATTCAAAACAAAGCCCTTGCGGCCAACATTGTTGCAAAAGAATTTGACATAATCCATGGTTTCGGTGGTTGTTATTACAATGCTATTTACGCTATAATAACTGTTTATATCAAATGGGGATTTAATTTGATACCAAAGTGTACGTAGCTTAGTTAGATATATTTCCATGCTGTGCGTTTTTAATTTCTTTAATTTGCATAGATAGCGAGATACAGCGAAAGTGATTTCTTTTTTCACAGTGAATCAGAATAGTCTTTATTTGACAAAAAACGTTTAGCCTATGTTGAGGGGTTTCATTCATTTTAAATTAATGCTGCTGCAGTAGCTAATCGACTGACAATAAACAGAACATTTTATTTGGACTTTATACGTTTTACACATTCGCGGTAAAGAGACGTGGAGAGGTGCCCTCTTCGAAATTTTCTGTATTTTACAATATTTTTGCCAGTGAATATAATCAAATATTAAACCATAACCCAATATCACATTAAAAAAAGATGCACTGTGGAGTTTTTGTATATTTTCTGCATGTAGAACATGGTGCTCATAAGCCAAAACGGTCCAGATTTTGTGTCATACAATTGCATTATATTTTGATTTCCTACGATATATGAATGCATAGAACACATGAAACATTTGGTGTGCTTAAAGATGCTTTAATAACACACTCGTTTTTGTGAATGACAGATACTTTAAAAAAATGCGCTAGATTAGTAGTAACTTGTTTATGAGTGCAAAATCTATCATACCACTGAATTGTTTTATAGCGAGTGGTTGTAATGATATGGGGCTCCTCATGCATGACATAGTACACCTTTATCGGGAACCCTATTTAGTTCTACAACGACACTTAAAGAACCAGTGGCCAAAAATCCCAGACGTCATCTTCAAAATCCCTCAGTGAACAAATAGATCAGGGAATCTGAGTGAATAAAAAACACTTTCCACTACGGAGCCCTGGAGGTGACATTGAAGGATTTTTTAAATAAAGGGTGCTCTCGTTTTATAATACGTGAGCACGTTTTGAAAAACAAGAACACGTTTTTTAAAATGAGAGCACGTTTTGAAAAACAAGAGCACATTTTATAAAACGATAGCACGTTTTGGAAAAACAAGAGCCTGTTTTATAAAAGGAGAGCACGTTTTATAAAAAACAATCATTCGATGTCACCTCCAGGGCTACGTACTACTTTCCTGTATTTGATAAAATGCCCTTGAGTTGCATAAATGAAGCTTTTTTTAAAGAATTATGGAAATGTAAAAATAATTTGCATCTGGTTATCCCACTTTAAGATGCAATGACTGCAAACAAACACTTCCTGTAGTTGTTACTTCAGAGTTGACTTTGTATTAGGTGTTTTCCCCACGACTTATCTACACCAAAATGTAAGATTTTAAGTGTAGTTTTTATTATTGTAAAATCTAACCATATTTAAAAAAATCCCCAAAATAAATAGCATAATTGAATAATTCTTCACCCCTTAGAGTTAATACTTGGTGGAAGCACATCTGACAGTAAACATAGCTGTGTTGAGATAGGTTCAACTTTACATACCTAGATTTGGTAACATTTGACAATTTTTCTTAGAAAACTGTTAAAACTCTGTCAAGTTTCTTGAGGAGCGTCAATGTAATTTTCAAATCATGTCACACATTTTTGATTGGATTTAGGTCAGGTTTTCATTTGGGCCATCAAACACATTCTGCACATCAAACTGTTCATTCCCCAGCCAATGTATTGTAGTTTTGTCTGTCTGCTGTAGATTGTTGAGACGCTAAAACGTTAACTTCCATACAAGATTCAGCTTTCTTGCAGAGGGCTGCAAGTCTTGCTCGTGACCTTTCTGTACATTGCTCCAATTATCCCCCATTTTATCCTGACAAGTGCTCCAGTTCACGACAACGTCAAATATCCCTATAACATCATGTTGCACTACGATGCCGCACAGTAGGTTTGGTGTTTTATGGGTAATGTGCAGCTGGGTTTCCACCAAACGTAACATTTCGCATTTTATTTTCTTGGACATCAAAACTTTTTGCCACGTGGCTAAAGCATTTCCTGTGTGGTTTTTGACATACTTCAAACTGGATTCAAAATAGGCTTGCCACCATGCAATACAGACCACAGTTGTGGAGGGCTAGGGATATTTGGATCCATGTACAGTCTGACCAGTGTTAGCCATAAGTGTTCTCCAAAAGTATTGGAACGGCAAGGCAAATTCCTTTGTTTTTGATGGTCACTGAAGACATTTGGGTTTAAGATCAAAAGATGAGTATGAGACAAGAGTTCAGAATTTCAGCTTTCAATTCCTGACCTCTTGTCTCATACTAATCTTTTGATCTTAAACCCAAATGTTTTCAGTGAACAACAAAAACTAAGGAATTTGACTGTATATATGTCAATGAGACAATTGGTTTCTAGGGTGCCTTTCCAATCAGTCTTGTTTGAAGAATTGGCCTGATCTAGAGAGGGTCTTGGTGGTGCGGTTCACCTTCCACTTCCCAATATTCGTCTTACTAGCTATGCTCCAAGTAATGTTCAAGCCCTTTGAAAAGTTTCTATACCCATCCTGAGCTCAGTCTTTCCACAAATGTGCCTTTTAGTTTTTTTTTTTTTAAAGATCCTCATTCTGAATTTATCCTGAAATCAACAAAATGCAGTAACTCACTGTTTGCAGAATCTGTGAGTGGAAAGGTCATGTTATTAAAAATACAATACACAGTCTTAACACTTAGCTGAATTATCTAACTATATAGAAATGAATTCACATTCGTCGAAATGAATGCACCTCTTTCCTTTGTTGTTGCTAACATCCAAATACTGTACAAGCCACATTCATGGTCAAAAGTTTAACTGAGCTAATGACTTGAAACATGGGTTAATTACTTGTTTTGTCTAAATGAAATCATCCTCATACGGCCATGACATTCATTTAAAACCGATGTCAATGTTGTCATTAGTCTGTGACAATGAAAACTATGACAAAGGGTTTGAGTACTTATGATTTTATTTATCTAGAATTGAACATTTGGTTTAAAGTACATTACTGAGGCTTGAAAACATGATTCCATCAGCGCTCATTTATGGATGCATTGAGAATAATGCTCAGTTTGTTATCAAAACGTTATTGTGATAAAATATGTAACCTAGAGATACACCACATGGAGAGAATGAATAAATGCACATAAAAAATACATGTAAATAATCGCGTGTGTCTGTAGAAGAGTGGAAATCTCTTTGTGCAGTGTGCACAGCTCTGGAAAAAAATTAAGAGACCACGGCACCTTTTTCTTTTCTTTCCAAAATAGTTGAAAAGGAAATTTTGAGTGAGGAACAGAAGGGTTAAAATTTAGAAACCACTGCAATTTGAACTCTTCCTCACTCAAAACTTTCCTTTTCGACTTTTTGGGAAAGGAAAGAAAAAGGTGCAGTTGTCTCATAATTTTTTCCGGAGCTCTACCAAATAAATAAATGCAATGTACTAAGCAAAATAAACAATTATTGTCACGTCCTGGCTATGCCCCTAGCCATCTTTGCACTGGGCTGGGGCCATAGTCAGGACGGGACAAAGATAGATGCCTTTAGGCATCTCTACGTTGTTAGGTCTCCCCAATTGGAGGCAGGTGTAGATTGTTGCCTCCAATTGGGGAACTTATTTATGTGGAATGTTTGCACACACTGGGTGTGGAGTATTTTGGTTTGTAGTGTTGTTTTACAGCACCTAGTCACTGGAGCTGCTATGTTTATTATGTTACTTTCATTAAAACCATGGATTAACATCACCCGTTTGTCTCTGCGTTTGTGTCCTGCCACCAGCCTTGTGACAATTATTAAATGACACAAAAAACAAGATACAAAAAACAAAGAGAATATTATAAATTATCATTGAAAAGTTGACACCAGTGCGTCTGCTGTATGTGGTGAGGGCCAGTTCACTACAGTTTAAACAAGAAGTGTTGAAGGGGGGTGTTGGTTATAAAGCAGATGGTTGTCTACTTTGAAGTGAGGTAAATTACATCTAATTTGTTGAGGAGCTTTTGAGTGACAGCCTTGTTAACTACACAGCCATACTCAAGGATTGTCTGGATGGTAATTTTTACTAGTGTATACTTAGAAGCATGGGTCAATAATCCTTTGTTGTGGTACAGGAAATCTATTAATTTTAGGCAGAAGATGAGTGATACTGGTATGGGATTAGAGGGATAGGTCCATTCATATACTAAGGAATTCAGTAGGTGTCAGTGTACATTAACTCAGACTCATCAGGGTAATGGTATTTTGGGGGTTTGAAGGTTGAGATAGGTTCCATCTGAAGAGCCTATACTTCGTTTTGGTTTTGATATGTAGCTGGAGGTCAAAGAAAATACATTCAATGTTTATTAAGCTATATTGTGTCTGTATTGTCGGCATCAAAGTGGATGCAGGAGCTTCCAGCAGCAAGCGCAACATTGTTAATATGAACTGAGAAAAGAGCCATACCAACGACCGAACCCTGAGGAACACCCTCACATACAACCACAGGTTAAATGGCAGGTCCTCAGGTTTGACATACTGGACACAGTTAGAATTTTTTTCGTACCAAGCTAGACAGCCCTTGAGAAGAACCCTCGGTTCAGATTTAATTAAGATGAGCAGGTTAATCAAAGTAAAGGCTTTAGCCAAATCAATAAATTGGATACATAGCTCAGTATTGGTCACATCAACTGGATTGGTAGACATTTTTATGTACTGCACTTAAAATATTATATTACACTTTTATTTACAAACCTCATAACGTGACTATGTGATGTGGCTGTGAGTATTAGTAAAGTATGGATATTTATTTATCTGTGTCTGCTAGGTAGCTAGCTAGATTTCATAATAGTTTAGCTAGCTAGGTAATGTCAGCCAGATAACATGCTAACTAGCTAAATTAATATAAGATGAAAACTGAAAATGCTCATGACATTTTTTATAAAACGGATTTCTTTCAGACACACGTTTTGGTGTTTGCAATATCAGGGACCACAATACTCAAATATAATTAGTATTTGGTCCCATTAAACTTGCAAAGGCATATCTGGTATTCCGTGGATGTGTTTCAAAATACATTTTGTCCAATATTTACTGAATGTTGTACAATGCAATGTGTTATTTTGGAGTCACTTAGTAAGATAAGATGCACCACACCAATGTGTTACAGCAGTATTTATGCAATGGAGGCAGCGGCCTGGATGACTGCATGACCCAAGGCCGCACATCAAATCTTTTTAAATCAGTTATTGTTATATTGTAATGTATCTCTTTGACAAAAATATGTGACAGTCAGTCTGTGCCAACCCATAAGACCCAAAGCGTGGCCGCCTACCAGTACAAATAACATAATTATTTGTTCACGCACTTCTAGAAATCAGTACAATCTCTCCCTGCCATGGTATTCTTGTTGCTGTAATCTATAGCTTTAGACACAGATCACTTTACACACAGATCACTGTGCAAAACCAGTCATGGCTGCCTCCCACATAATACAACAGGCACAATACACACCTTTAGATGACTTGCATTTGTTGATCTCTGTCAACAGAGTAGAACCATAACCATAATTACAGGAATTTGCTGAGATGGCTGGGATGGTCAGTCACTGTGGGTCTTGTACCTTTTGCAACACATTTAGTGACTGTATGATCTGAACTGCATTGTATGCTGACCTGAACTCCATATGCTTTGTTCATAAAGTTACCTCAACATTGTTTTTTTGTATTGCCCTGCTCTACTTATGTCATCGTGCCAGAATAGATCTACAAAGTAATTTGTGGCACATTTCTGCATGATTGGGTGGACAGTTTCTGCATCCAACAAAGCTTTGCTGTTCATTTGCCAAACTGTTTTGCAAGACAGCAACAAGGGGCTTGGCAAAAGCAGAAATAAACTGTTTCTGTGATACCATAATGTAATATAACCAATATTGTGTAGAATCTGTAACCGTTAAATTCTCTATTTTGGTCATTTTGTTATTTTGGTTGGTCAGTTACATCACCACAAAGATATGTGCAACAATAGCTGCTGCAGCATATTTTCCCAGTAATAAGTTCACAATATATTGCATATGAAACAAATCTGTAGAGTGCTGTCCAGTTTTTACATTTGGAATGGTCAAAGAATTCAAAGGCTATACTACTGTTTGTCCTTCACATTGTGTATAGTCTTAGTATATCTGTATTCATTCTATTTTGTTCTACAAATTACAGCCATCAATATTTCCTAAATCTGTTGATTCCAATCTAAGATTTACTTTGAGAAAAACGACAACTACTCCAACAATGTTATTGTGTAACTCTTGGTTTCTGGGATTGAAGAATGATGTTGAAACTTACCCTATTATTGCTCCAATGGGATACATTTTGATAGAGGGCCTAGATTCTAGGCCATGCTGATTTGATTAAACAGAGTCTTGTTAGTTCAGTAGTTACAGTACTGTTTAATAGAACATGTCAGTGTCTGTTGTCAACAATGTCCTCTAAACAATCTCCTGACCTACTTATGCCACTTGCTAAAGTGCGTACATTAACATAACCTAATATGCTTCATGACATTGGGCCTATTTCTATGTTTTTTGTTTGATAAAAGTTAAAACATTTGTAACATAACACATTCCTTTCTAACTCTATGGTATTCAATAAAGGGTATTTATGGTAAATAACTTGGTTACATCTTTGACCACAAGTAACAAGAATGCTGGTCAGTCTCATTGTGTGGGGTATACAGAAAACCAACCACACACTCTGTTTACAAGCAATTACTTTTGTGCTGTGTGGTCAGAGTTGGCCTCCCTTGCCTATTTTGATCTTTTCATGGTTAAGGCAGAAGGGTGAGAGATTTTTACCTGCCCCTATTGAAGCGGTAAAAACACCTGACCTAGTTCTATTTGAGGCTGTTATTGTCAGCTGGCTGAAGTGTCTATGATCAGTGGTCAGGCTTTTGCTGTGTCATTTTGTGGTCACATGACCTGAACGTTATATCTCCCAGGGTGCTTCTCCCGGGCTAGCAGTGGAACAACATCTCGGTTTACATCTAAATCCCCACCCCTGGTAACCTGGCTACCCATTCACATCGTCCTGGTGAGTCTTCTGGCAACACCCCCTGCGGGAACACAAACAAAGGATGACTCGTTAAAGTGGCTTCAATCCTTCTGCATCATGTTTCACAATCAAGACAGAAGGATATTGTGACAAGTGAGTATCTCTTCAGTATATCTATTATATGTAGCGTGTTTGCCCAATAAATTAATTATCAAACAATAAAATGTCAATAACTAATGTTTATATTGTTGTAAAACACTAATTTGTGTAGGTTCATTTCCAAAAATAACTGTGCCCATGGATCTCATTAGATCAGTTGTCCATTAAAGCTTTAAAGCAGCTATTTTTGACCTAATTCAAAATCCCTTCTGGTTAATAATGAAGCACCCAACTGATTATTTTTACTTAAATGGTTAAAAAAGTAGTTTCTCAGCACATTGCAATTCCTCAAGCAAGAAGTTTTGTAGGTTTGGAACTGACTTGCTTACTGTTCTGTCAACTAACTTGTCACCAGGTAGGCCAAAACAGAATTAACTCTCAGATGGCAATTGCCAAACAGCGCTTACTCTAAAATGTGTATATAAACACATTTTGTTTAGACAGCTGTTAACCTTTAATACAGGACATCTTCCAAGAAATGAAAGGAGTTATCATCACACAGGTGTTTCTGATCAATACAAATGCATCAAAGTTCATATGGCAGTGAAGCCGAAGTGTTTTTCTATCACATACCTGGCAGCTAGAATTGTGGGTTGTGTGCTTGACCTCTCATGCTTCTGCATGTGTAACAAAATCAATATTAGTCAAGTAATGGCAGATAAAACAACCCCAATTCCCAGTCAGTTTTTGTAAGCAGCACAGTAGCTAGTAGATCAGCTGTATTAAGGGTCTGTTTGTTCATGAGTAGACTTTAAACCAAGTCAAGGATTAATGAGGTGAAAATAGGTTATTAAATTGTTACAGCTACAGATTTTGTTTTAAAGTTCTTCATAGTTTCCCAAACAAGGATAATGTAATGATCAAACAATGAGTTGAGAGATGCTAAGAAATCCCAAAAAAACAGCAATAATGTTTCCTTATCCACAGTCTAAGACTATCAGCTAAACTTCAGATATCGTTTCACTTTGTCGATACAGTCTAGGTATCAGCACCTCCGAGCAAACCACTGACATCCTTAACCTTATTGTACAATCACTTCTTCATCCCAGTCTGATTTCAATCTCATATATAATTTACCACGTACAGTTAGGAAAATGGATGCACTCTCTACTGCACGTCACTTGATAAGAGTCAGCTACATCGTTTTAATGTCAAAATAATTCAGGTCGAGCCACCACTTTGTTAAGCTATGATCACACTTTCTCCTACAAACACCCAAGCCAGTTTGATTTTCTTCATAGTCACAGCTACGCAATGTTATCCAATGCCAACAAATTAAGATTTACAATTTAGTTAGCATGCTCAGATCATCAAATGCTTAAGATACCAATTAATTAAACTCATTTCACCTGTATTAAAAAACAGATTCTATTGCAAGGGAATAAACTTGTAAGCTATAGAAAAGTCAGCCTGTTGTGACAGCTCCCAGGTTCCATCCCATTCAAAAAAAATAATCCCATAACCCCATTGAACTCAATCTCATTCTTGTTGTATTTACATTGTCTCTCATGTGTGTAAATGGGCATGTGTAATCATATCAGTGGCACAGAATGGGAATTCATCTGTAAATTGTGTTATGTCAGCTAACACTTGGTGCCTGTGTTTACTTGGTTGTGTATGAGTGTGCACTTGTAAATCTGTGGGGGTGTATGTAATACACGGGTGTGTCTATGCATGCGTACATGTGCGTGAATCACCTTGAATAATCCTTTATTGGATAAAGTCTGCTGCTCCAGGCTCCCCCTTGCCTGTTATCCAGATTCACTAAAGACACTGCAACTTTCCCCCAGGTCTTTCCTCAAGGTTTTCTCAACACAGTGTGTGATATTTCCATCAAGAGGCGCATTATAAGAGCATATTAAAAACGTGGTGTATGTACATCGGTGCAGTGAATAATGTGCAACAACATGGATATGTCACAACAAGAATGTAAAGATTCAGTGGTCTAGGGTGTTGCAGTGGTCAAAACCACTGTAGCGTGAGTTCGATTCCTGCCGATTGCTTTTTCAGCACACTGTCGCGTCTATTATCCCCATTTGTAAAGCATAAAAAGGTTAAAAAAAGATGTCTTTATAAAATGTTGAACAATTTCTTAATGCTTTAGAAGTTGGTGAACAAACTCAACCAATATTGTAAGTGAAATGTGTCATTTTAAATGTAATATTCTGTGATCCCTTACCAAACTTTAATGTCATTGAATCATCCTACACTTATTTCTGGGGAAAGCATAAATTCAAGAAATATCAAAAATCCCACTTAAAATGTATATCTCAAACAGGCTGTTGAAAACTTTATTACTACCTCATCAGCAATCATGATGTAATAATCCAAAGGATGATATGCCGGTCAATCAGTTTCACATTCATATTTACTGCATTAAAAAAGAAATCCCACACCCCAATTTTTTTCTTGTCGCAGCTCATGAAAGGTTTGGGAGAGTTGAAGATCGCAGCATCTTGTAGTCATAGGCATCAGGGCCAAGCAAGTCTCCCTTTTCCACATGTCCAACCAGAAAGTCAGTCAGAACAGTGTGAGGTCACGCTCACTTGAATGGTGACCTCAGTCAGCTTGTAGGTCCCCTTAACTGTTTGTTTAGAATTTGTTGACAAACACCAGAGTAAAACATTGTAGATTCTGACCAGATACGACAGTTAAACTAAACTCATGGCAAGCAAATATACTACACATAATGAGACTCCAAAAAGGGATGTTTCAACTGCTCAGTGATTTTTTTCAACCGCTCGTTGTCGCTTTAAGGGCCCATAGTATGCGACGTCATCAGGACTCGACGATTCATCTTG